>JACXGJ010004654.1:0-18602 GCA_016801105.1 Esox niger
GAACTATCCCCTGTCCCCTCCACCCCCACCCCCCCTCCTCCTCCTCCTCCTCCTCCAAACTTCCTCCAGTCTTGTCCCGCTTCCCCTCTCCTCCCCCAACCTCCTCTCTTCGGTTCTCCCCCCAGACCAACGACAATGCAGCCAACAACTCAAATTCTGAGCACTACCTACATCCACCAACGTCATTGGCCAACAAGATGCCCAACTCAGGCTGGCTGATTGGCTGTTGCTAAGCAGTAGGCTGTGGGAGACGACCGGCTAGTGGAAGCAACACAGAGGGGGATGGGGGGGTAGATACGGGGAGGGAGAGAGATCAGGAGAGACGGGGAGAGAGAGAGAGATCAGGGGAGAGAGAAAGAGATCTGGGAGCTAGAGAGAAAGCGAAAGAGAGGCCGATCGGAGAGAGAGAGAGGCAGAGCGGGGTGAGAGAGGGAGCGGAGGAGCAAGACGGGGCTGCTAGTGGCCCCTTAGAGTATGTGGATGTAGGGGGGCATCTTCCTTCAGAAGTCAGAAAGCCTCTTCATGTTGTCACCTGTAGCAACCCTCCACTGGGTCTGGTGTGCTAGACAGAGTCCTACCCTCATCCAAAATCTACTACAGCAAACGGTCAAACAGCACCAGGAAAGGGAGGGTCGTTAGGAAACAGTAAGATGCCCAGAAACTGGAGATCATAATGAGATTGTCTAGTGGGGTGACTTTATTTATAGATCGAATAGATAGGACAGTCAAACGGTCTTTATCCCAAACAGCGCACACTTCCCTAATTAGAGCACAACTTTAGTGAGCTATTTGGAACTGTGCCAGTGATAGACACTTAAAGAGCAGAAAGATACCAGACAAAGTAACTACATGATAACAACAACAACAACAGTCTGGATTATTCTGCTGGTTCCAGGTTTTTTTTACACTCATGGCAGAATTCTAAATTAATGGACATTAAAATATAATAGGAACAGTATTGTGTTTGGGATTTCCCTTTTTTCAGTATACACATTTTTGGACAAAAATAATGATTTTACTGAACACCTTTGGCTTCTTTTTTGACTTTGACTATCCCACATATAAAAACTTACATTTTCAAGCAAATTAGTTTAACTTACCATTTAATGATAATATCAACAAATAAACCCACAGACTAACATTGCAAGCGCAACTTTCTTAACTGAGCCACATTAGACCAGCGACAAATAGAAGTGACCCCCCCCACCCCCACTGTTACTTTAGTGGGGCTTTATTGGCATGGGAAACATTTGTTGACATTTCTCTCTGAATGTCTAGGTCACAGGTTTGACCGCTCATGGCTTCAGCTAATTCCTGCTGCTTAGATATTTCGAGTTATCACAGCCTATAAACAGAGCCTAACCCACAGGCTGGAATGTGGATGAGGTCAAATATAAAGTAAGCTGTATGTAGATTAAATCAATTACAGTCCACTTTATATAGATGAGGTCAAAGACAGTCCAGTTTATTTACCTACGGTCAAATACAGTCCGGTATTTGGAACATCTGTGAGCAGGTCCACTGTCTTGTGTGGTAGCTTTAATGAATTAGCACCAAGACAAAAATCAAACTGTGTGCAAAGGTCCTGTTTAAGTGAGAAAATGCATTTGTGAAATGAACCAGTACTTTATCAGTGAAGCACTCGTCAATGGAAGAGAACCCATCTGGTAAAAGCACCATCTGTATAAACACTTCAGAACAACTGCTGATGTAAAGAGCTTAATAAAATATGAGATGTGATTGGTAAACCCAGACCATTTGCACTAATAAAACATTGAAGGAAACCAGCACTTTACCAGTTAACGACTGGCACACTGAAGTAAACAACCGGCCCACTGGCCCAGTGAAGTGAACGACCGGCCCAGTGAAGTGAACGACCGGCCCAGTGAAGTGAACGACCGGCCCAGTGAAGTGAACGACCGGCCCACTGAAGTGAACGACCGGCCCACTGAAGTGAACGACCGGCCCACTGAAGTGAACGACCGGCCCACTGAAGTGAACGACCGGCCCACTGAAGTGAACGACCGGCCCACTGAAGTGAACGACTGGCCCACTATAGCTGACGTTTGCTCAGACAGTTATTACATCCAGGTGGATCAAAAAAACCAATGTAAAGGGAAAACAACACATTAGATCCTATTTTAATTCAAATTCAACACTTGAAATTCTTCAAGTGTTATCTTATCAGATGTTATGCTTTAGCTAGGTGTCTAAATATCATTTTTCCCCCTAACAAGCTAGAGTGGTAAAACTCACTATTGCAGTTATTAAACCCCAATAACCTTGGAAAGGTATGGTGAAAGTCGCATGGAAAGGTATGGTGCATCTCAGAACCAGGTCCCAAGGGCAACAGTTCATCACTAAAGGTTCCTAGTATTTGGATATGACATGTCACATAAATGGTCTCCATGGTTACCACTGAAGAGCAGACTTGATCAGAATCATAGAGAGCTGAAACCAACATTTAATCAATGGTTGTATGTGTAAAATGTGTTACCCAATGGTTGTGTGTGTAAAATGTGTTACCCAATGGTTGTGTGTGTAAAATGTGTTACCCAATGGTTGTGTGTGTAAAATGTGTTACCCAATGGTTGTGTGTGTAAAATGTGTTACCCAATGGTTGTGTGTGTAAAACATGTTACCCAAAGGTTCTGTGTGTAAAATGTGTTAACCAATGGTTGGGTGTGTTAAATGTTAACATGTTTGGTTGTGTGTTTGTTAAAACATTTCCTAAATAGATAATAAAAAAGAAAAGAAAATACGGAACATCTCACCCTAAGTACATCACTTTAAGGCACTGTACGTACAGTGACCAAGCAGGACTGAGGTAAAATCTACATAAAACTACAACGCAAAAAGAAAAATATGAGGCAATGGATACAATGTTGTTTTTATGTCAAGTTCAAAACCAGTGGAACAATGACAAACCTGGCACAAAAGAATTGAGATAAAGTCCTGGAGAAAACTCAAATGAATATAATCACTGATTAATTTCAAGCAGTGAATGAACACACTGGCAGATATGGACAAAAAAGTGAGCTTTTGAAAATATTTATCCTTGATTGGTTCGCTATACAACTTGTTAGGTTGTTCAGATAACATAAATAACATGCAGCCGTGTTATAATCTACAGCTATTCATCTGTAAAATTGTTCAGACAGCATAAATAGCATGTAGTGGTGTTATCAACTACAGCTGTTCACCTGTTAGGTTGTTCATGCACTGTAAATTACTTGCTGTAGACGCTGGGAAATTTTCCACAATATTTCTAACTGGCTTTGTAATCAAGTCAGTGACGCAGTGTGTGTGTGTGTGTGTGTGTGTGTGTGTGTGTGTGTGTGTGTCCGCGCACTGGGTGTGTCTAGCTGCATCATAGAAGGGACTGAGGTGAAGTGCCAAACAGAAGAACATCTCTCTGTGACTTTGCACACAGACAGCTTTGACACATCCACCACATATCGACGGTGACTACCTCAGGTCTTTTCCTCTGATGCTCAGGTAGATCAGACAACGTTTTCCTACACATCTTTAGGACATTACAAGTTTGTTGTCCTACATATCTATACAACATATCAACAGCATTTTGTCCAGGTAACAGAAGCTAAGCTGGGTGTTCACACTCATCTTAAGGATGCTGTCCAGTATGAAAACTATGCTAGACATGTTGTAAATTTGCTAGTTAGAACAGAGGAAGATGGACGGGCAGAAGAATGTATTTGCTCAGAAACTTTATAACACAATCTATCATATTCTTCATCAAAGAGCAACTAATTCCTACTGTCTGAAATGTGCTATTACTGGTTTCTTGCTGGCACTGTTTTCAGTTTGTGCTGGACCGCGCTGGCGGATTCAGATTTGGGCTTGCTTCTGCTACTGAAGTGTCTTTAACACTTTTCAGTCCTGAATTGTTCTGTTGTTTAAGTAAACATTCACAAAACTAAGGTAAAGTTTTGGCTGTGTCAGTTCGTCATTCCCCGTACTACCGTTTCTACCTCATAGAGAGAACGTGTTTACATTCTTTAATTATTATTAAACTTTATTAATGAAGACAAATCTTTACAGTTATCAGTATAGCCATAACTAGGTTATCGTGATGGTAACTTGGGAAGTTAGACACCGGAAGATGGTGGACTAAAGAGGTTCGGAGAACCGGAACTTTGGTCGGTTAGAGCAGCGCGTGCTGTGTATGGATCTATAGGGATGATGACAACTCTCCGGCTGTTGCTGCACTCAGCAAAATGTCACGGGAGATATAGCGAAAAATAACTTATCTTTCGAAGTTACGTTAGCCACCTAAATCCAATTATCATCATTTTAATGATCATAGCAGAGCATATTTACAGAAGTTTACTGAGGCTGTACGCAGTTCTTACATCCAAAAGACTACTTTGAGAGCTGTTGAAATGCATATTCACCTAGTGGTCCAGTTCTCAAAAGAATTACACTGTTCGAAAATCCTTGTACTTGCAGGTGTCACAGCAAACAATTAAAAGTGTAGTAACAAGGTTACTGCTTACCGTGTGGGTTTGAGTTTTCCGTCACTCTCCCCGTATGGCTCCTCGCCCTCCGCCGCCCCACCGTCATCATCTTGATCCTCTATGGTCACGTCCCCAGTAACACCCGGAACCCGACCTCCGATACTTTCCAACCCCCGTTCCACCACAACATCGTCGGGTTCATCGTCGCCGGCATTGAGTGACTCCAGGGCGGCGGCGGGTTGGGGCTCTCTCCCGGCAGTAGAGCTTGGAGTTGGAGAAGTCCCTGTCAGAGCTCTCAACAACAATAGGAGCACTAGGGATATGCTCACGTTTCCAAAGTGAAACCCCCTTTCCATTTGTAACACTGGCACATCGGTACATAGACTATTTACATGCCCAAAGTAAAAGTAATAAAAAATAAAAGTACAAAACAGAGTTTATGTACAGGGGAATCCAGAAATGAGCTGGTCTGGTTTGAAAGCCCTTTCCTTTTCTGGGTAAACAGACAGCCGCTAAGGCACCATACTGTTATTTTCTTTATACAATCTACCTGACAGCAGACTGGCCTTAGTAACTCAAGTCCCTCCCTGTTTCCACACAGCGATAGGACGGTGAAACGACAACCAAAGAGAAAATAGCAAGCAAACAAATGCTATTGCTCATACGTGATATCAATCTGTGCAACTCGTGTACTAAGCAGAGCCCGATTGCATGACACCTTTGTCGCTCAAAAAACATTTCCGTATTCGGACCTGCCTCCCAAACACTGAAGACTGCGTCCTGTAGGTTATGCGCATGCCCCGGCACTGCTACAACAGGGGAAAACATACGGTGACGTCAAAAACTCTCTAGTGGCGTGTCCGGAGGTAAAAACATCATTGGTTAAAACATTGCTCGCTGCACCAATGTAAATGCTCTGTAAATCCAGAAGAAAGCTACTGGTTTGTTTACACGACCGCGAAAGATAAAGCCGTTCCCAATTGGACATATGCAGCAGTCAATCATACTAGTTGCTAAGATGTTTTAAACCATTTAGAACGCAGACAGAACAAGTGTTGAAATAGGACGAGATGGAAACATCAACGTGGCCATACTGTAGCGCTATGTTTCCTCTTCCGGTTTTATCACGAGTTCCTGGAACCACGGCTGGACATTTCAATGTGTCCTGGACATTTCAATGTGATACAACGCATCTTTGGATGAATGTAAAGAAATAAAAACGATGTCCTATTGTCAAATTCCCAAGCAGGTTAGCAAATTGTGTTGTCGAACTCCCACGCATGTCCTATACACGTTATTTTCACCCAACACATGTCAACGTTAAGATCGTGAACAAAGTTTGTGCGCAGAAAGATTCTAAACATTCCGAAAGGGCCCGTCCTCACGTTCTCAAAATCAACGGACTTGTCGCCCTCTTGAGGTAAAAAGACAAATCTATGCTTTAAGACAAAAGAAAAGACAACCGACCAGACACATTCTTTAGTTACATAAAGTAGCTTATTTTAATACTTGTTGGAAAAATCTGTATATTGCAGTCAATTATAATCATCATATATCTTGTAGATGAACTAAACAATCTCAAAAGCAACTTTTCAATCTCAAATATTGGTGAATTATAAAACCTGATGCAGATTTTCCATTTTTGCAAAAACATTAGAAATGTCTCACTTTGGGGCCAACACCACGTATATTATTATCAAGACAACTCAGTAATAATAACTGCAGAAATGATGTTGTTTTGGTCCTGTACTAATTCAAGCTGTAACGGTTTGATTACAGCTCATCAGTCTTAATTATAGAAGGTTAAACAAGCTGGCATATAAAATCCTCCTTAATCTCAAAGACCCAAACAGGGTCAGATATATGCCTGAATATACCATTGGAACAAAACAATACATGAGTTTACACAGACTGCCCAACTCAAATGCTGTTTTCCAGTTTCTTATGTAAAAAGATCTGACCAGCAATGTCTAAAACAACAATTACTTAGAAGAAAAAAAAAAAAAGAAGAGAATTGGGCTGCTTGTGTAATTTTAGCCATTATGACTTGAAGAGAGGTGGTCATTGGACTCAGAAGCAGATCACAGCTGCGACAACACATTAGTTCATCAAAAGAGGCACATCTCATAATCTACATCCCAAATTGCAATTCAATCAACAGTGCTGTGAAAATGTGTCCCTAACAGCCAAATTGAATCAACCATGCACTAACTTCGTAACCACATCAGAACTTCAGCATTTGGTAACAGTGGCACAAGGCTAGCGTGAGTATATTAAGAAAACAAAAAGACAATCAGAGCCTGGCACTTTGTGCCATTATGCCAGCTCCTGGCTTATCAGAACAGACAGGCATTTTACCAGGCTGGTGAAGACAGGCAAGACAGAGAGCAGCACAGGTAACATTCATAGTGCACAGACTACATATATTCACACATTATCAATGTTTATGACAAAGTAAAAAGGCCACTTTTGGATTTCAGACAGTGTTCTGTGCTGACTGACCCTCTGGCCCGTGTACCACAGATAACACTCCACCCATTCTCCAATTTGTGCACTTCTGACCAGAGTCCAGAGTTTTGAGCCTCATACGGCTCGGGTCTGACGGGGATGGCTGCCTTTAGTGTGACGTCCGTCCCCTCCAGGAAGGAGCCCTGTGGTTCTGTTGACTCACTCGCTCAACTCAGAGGTTATGGTGAAACTCTGATAAACATTAGCAAACTGTAGCGGCAAACACAGAACAAACACAGTGTTAGCTGATATTAGGAAGGTATTTCTCATGTTGAAAGCACCTCAGATCTGTCAGTTGATTATATGCAGAGGAAACAACACTGATTTCACAACGGCTGCAGTTTCCACACTGTTCGGTAAAGCCATCCTGAATCAATACAGACCAAATCCATATTGAGTGTCCATTTACAGTACATTGGATGCACAGCAGGACAGAATACATGGGTCATAAATTGCTTCCTATCCCCTACATACAGAATGCATTTGAACCTAGTAGTGCACAAAAAGAAAACAGGGTGAAACTGGACGGGGCCCAGAGTGGTGGACAAGCACCAAACAGGGCACTTATGGTTGGTGATGGTTCCAGGGTGGAGGCTGTTTCCAGGGGCAGGGTGGAGGCTGTTTCCAGGGGGAGGGTGGAGGCTGTTTCCAGGGGGAGGGTCTGCATGCATGTGGTCAGTTGATTGGGGGATCCCTGAAACTAACAGTGCCATCCTCCATTCCAAAGTAGACCCTTTCTGCCATGCCCACGAACAACCCTGTCTCCACCACTCCTAGACCAGGATAGAAGTCAGTTAACAGCCACGTCAGACCCTGAACTATTTGGACTGGACAAAGAGGAAGACATTTACTGTTACAGAAACAAAAGAGAAGGCCTTTATTACTGAAACAAAGAGTTGGGTGTACCTGGAATCATCTTGATGGCCGTATTGACCACCTTCCAGTTCTGAGTGTGTTCAAACTTCCAGTCCAGAATGAAGTTACTGTTGTCTGTTACCACGGGACCCTGACGAGGAGAACACCAATCAGAGAACAAACGGAGAATCCAAGAGACAACTCTGTCTCTAGTGTTAGTACTAGGACTGTCTCTCAGGTTTCAATCAGCACTGGTCAAATTTAACAAAATCAATTAGAAAATATTCTGCTATGCTAGAATGGCATGTTATGAATAAACAGCTCCAGGCGAAGTGTTCTAAAGATGGAGCAACATTTTTTTTGCAATGGGAATGTTTTTTTCAAAATATAATTTTTGAGTAGTTTTGAAGACTTAGGACATAACATCATTACAGTACTAGCACTACAATTCTGAATGCCTAAAGCAAGCTAAATCTGTTTGTTCTTGCTGAAATGTGAAAGGGGAAAAAATAAATAGACACAGGACAGAGATATATTTCTTGTCGATTTCTGGAAAAATCTTTAATAGAAATATCACTGCAGACATCATCTATATTCCCTCCATAAATGTAAAAAATTCAGTAGCTAAAATAGCTTTTAAATTTTTCAACAGTTGCTGGTACATTTGGTTATTATCACTCCAGACAGAAAGATGTCAATTGAAGAACACTAAAGATTTTGTAACAAAGAAAGATGAATGTTCGTGGTATTGTTTTAGAAAGGTGACACAAAACAAAGCACATTGCTTGACATTCACAACAGCTTTGTAACAAGCTCAAACATTAACTTAAGGATTTCAGATAATAGTGGAACTTGGGGTGACTAAAGTTATACAGACAATTTAATTTAATGCAGACACAATTACAGGAGCAGAATTGACCAGGTAAGTTAATAAGAACACATTCTTATTGTCAGCAACAACCTAGGAGCAATTAGGTTAACTGTCTTGCACAGTGTTTTTCCATCTTGTTCAGGGGATTAGAAACAGTGACACTTCATTTACGGTCCTAACTCTCGACCACTAGACTACCGTGTCACACCAAAATGAGGTTAACATTCTTTATCAAAGATGGCTAGGTG
The DNA here is from genome assembly GCA_016801105.1 of Esox niger. Classification (NCBI taxonomy): domain Eukaryota; kingdom Metazoa; phylum Chordata; class Actinopteri; order Esociformes; family Esocidae; genus Esox; species Esox niger. The sequence continues at coordinate 8,961 of JACXGJ010004654.1, forward strand.
AGAAAATCAGTTGCTCCAACTCAGGTTAGAAGCTGTAGCCACATTCTAGAGACATTTGTTGTTCAGTATTGAAGCACCGTAACTCATTTCTACAGGTTCTCCGTCAATAATGGCTGATCACTTGGCTACAGTGTTAGCAATTGGCAGCCAAACACAGATCTAATAGAAAAGCATCTAAAAATCCCACTATAGTAAGAGTGCAGGTAGAAAATATTTTCAGTGGGATAATAGCCTATAAATCACATCGGTGACACCTGGCAGTTGGTCCCTCTTTTGTCAATCACTTTCATCTCATTATAACACCAGTCTCCAACAAACGTAAAAATGTTATCAACCGGACATCGCCAGACCTCTGCACTGCAAACAAACTGCTCAGTGTGCCCTGGCGAATACCCTGAATACCCTCATACCATCCATGACACCCGAGCGTTTCGCTGTGATGCACGGAGTGCGTCTGAACCCCAAATTAAACCCCATTGCCTGGAGACATTTGTAGTAGAAAGGTGACGTCATTTGCAATGGCGGCAAGTGTTTATGAAATGTCCCAGTTACTCACTGCTTTATTGACGGCCATACGGAGGACGGCCTGCCCTCCGAAGCGCTTGGCTATAGTCCTGGAGACAGGGACGTAGGACATGGGGATCACCTCGATGGGAACCCCTCCCTTCCACTGTTGGCCTAGGGCCAATGAGTCCTTCCTACAGGAATAGGAGACACGGGTGAGGTTCAACCCCAGGCCCTAAACTGGTTGGGGAACTGAGGGGGGGGTGGGCTGGGGAACTTTAACATTTAACGGTCAATTACAATTCAATGAACAAATCAATTACATGTTGTAACGAGACTCACCGGAAGTCAGCGATGACGATGAAATGCTTGGCACAGCCTGCCACGATCTTCTCCTGTGTCAGGCAGCCCCTGGCATTACAGAAACAGGGAATATGTTGAGGTGGGGGGGGAGCGTGGTTCTCCACTCCAGGCCTCGGGACCCAGTCTACTGCTGGTTTTCTATTCTACCTTATAGTTAATTGCATTCACCTGGTGTCCCAGGTCTAAATTAGTCAACATTGAGAGGGCTAGAATGAAAACCAGCAATACTTTGGGTCCCGAGGCCTGGAGTTGAGGACCATTGGACTAGAGTATTAAAGGTCTACATCAGGCCTGCGGCAGGTCCATAAACGCCTGCGGCGGGCCCATAACAGCCTGCGGCAGGTCTCTGCTTACCCGCCTCCTTTTATGAGTGTCAGAGCTGAATCCACCTCATCCGCTCCGTCAATGGCCACATCCAACTGAAACCAAGATGGATTCATCACCATGAAGTGAAACACAACGAACACCTTCAACCATCTACAGCACTACTGCAGACTATAACACATCCCACTACAACCAACAGAGACTTGTGAATGTGTTTCAAACAGACAGTAAAACATGACGTTACCTCAGGGTGCCTGTCCAGATCAGACAAGATCAGACCACGCTTCAGGATCAGCTGACGAGCCTGAGGAGATCAAATTGAATGTATATCAATGTCCTCACTGTAATGTATCACTGCACTGCTTCATCTAACTGTATTCCAAAGCGATAACAACAGCACTGGCCACTCGGACAACCAGAACCAGGGAACCTCTCACCTGGAAGGAGGTGGGCACACACACGATGTTGAGTTTCTCTTGACGCACCCTCTCCGCTGGAAAACACAGACCCCCTCAGTTACATCCCAGCTCCAATTCATGACGAGAGGAACGTGAATGTGGAAAAGCTCATTAACCAGCAGGCATAGTGCATTAATGCCCGTTTTGGAGGAATGAAGTTCAACAGTATTGTTTGTATGCCTGCATACTCACCTAGTCGATCCACAGCATACACAATGGTGGATCCACTGCCGACTCCAACCACGTGGTTGTTCTGTAATGAGGAGAAGATAGGAAACAGTCAGAAGAGAAACATTTCGAACTTCCACTGATCACTTGTCACTTCTTACAACCACGACACAAGCTGGTAGTAGATCGCCGATTAGAAAATCTAAAATAGAGCAACTTTTATTTGGTGAGCTAAAAGCCGATTCCGGAAATCAGTAACTGAAATTAATGATAGGTCACGTTGGCTCTGTTTTGTACTGTCCTCTTTCTAATAAAAACATCGATGTTTGTAATTACCGCAACTTTACCAGACTCTAACCTAACCAGCTCCATCTCCGAGTCATTAGCACCACATTAGTATCCTATGGAACCTAAATTTAGCCACACAGAGAATTACCTCAACAAGCCCACATACAGTAAGTGCATGGGATCTTCTGTTGATCTCACGGCATGAGCTACAACAGTTAGCTAAACATTGTCATTACTGGCCTGTTTGACTGCCAATTGGTACACGTAACCCAGCTAGTTCTCTGGCTGTCTGGCAGGGATCAAACACCAATCATTGCACATTCAATGCTGTTAGAAAATGTGTTAAGGTCCAGCTATTTATTACGTGAACAGACGTTGGTGGACTGTTTCCAGCATTGGCTAGCGAACTACAGAAGCCAGAAAATATTAGCGTCAGCTGCGCATGTCACGGACAAACACGTTGTAAATAGAGTACAATACTCTACCTAGCCATCAGCTTAAAAGCCAATCCCTTGATTTAGCCGTATTAATGTGTCAAGCTCAAACAACAATTATGAGCTAGTTACCTGAACATGGTTATCCACTGCAGCATAGCCGGCGAGTTTCTTTGCCTCTTCTGCCATGCTGTCTCCGTCGCTGGGATTCCTAAACTGACGCACGTGCCTCAGGTTTTGAGTGAAGCGACCCCCTTTCACCCACACACCAGAACCCCGGCCAGCAGCAATTGAGAGAAGGGAGGGACCTATACACCTCTGGAATATCAAGGCCCGCCCCATCGACGATGGCATGAGCGACAATTTCACGATGTTCTGCAAAATTAGCGTATTTTCTTGTATTGGTTATGCGTTCACCTGTGTCCACGCACAACGCTTGACCGACGTGATAAAGCCATTGGCCTGTTTTCAACACACAGTTACTTGATTTGTAGATCTGCTAATCTTCCCGCAGATACATTGGCTTCCGTGACTAAGGCTGCGTTCAACGTCCCACGATCCCTAAATGGTTTCTGACTGTTTGCGAATAAGGGACTTTGAACACTCATAGGAATTGAACGCATTAAGAAATAGACATTCATTGTGAAATTTTATCATCATGGGTTATTTAGTTTAAAAAAACATGTAACCATTGAATGTCAATTCTTGCAGCAGTAAAATCAAATAAGACTTGTGACATCATGCAGACGGGGCCAGAAGGTGTTATCAGGCAAACTGGCAGAAAATTCATGTTTTATGTATAAATATAACATATACAACACTATTTTTTCTTGGCAAACATCTTGGAATATTTATTAAATGTTTTTACAGTATTATAACATAATAAACCAAACACTGTTCAATAAACATTTCTTATTTTTTACATATTACAGCTTGAAAATAGAGCTGATCTTTTTGACAAAAATTACTGTTTGACATCTATCATCGTTTTTATATATATTTATATGTTTTATATAAAAATCCACACATTATACATTCATTATATAAAAAACAAATAAGAAAACTCCACAGTAGGTAAGCTCAACCAATCCAATCAAGGGAAAAGGGTTCACACCAACAGAAAATATCTTTTTTAACTGTTTTAGTGAATGTTGTCTGAATCTGAATGAGTACAGAGTGAGTGGCATTTACTCAGTCAGAATGAGCACAGAGTGGAGTTTACTCAATCAGAATGAGCACAGAGTGGAGTTTACTCAATCAGAATGAGCACAGATAATACAGCATATCAAGATAACATCCACAATACTGCACTCACCTCACACATTGATAAGAAGATTACTGCCTTTCCTCTGTTAGAAAATAAAAACACCCAGTCTTGAAACATACAGTTTGGATTCTAATTAAACAAAACTTCTAATTGCAAACTGTACATATTACACTGAACGCCTCCCCAGTACACTCCTAAGGTTTGGTCCAGATATAGCTGGGGATATATAGAGAATTAAAGTTATCTTTTTGTCTGAAGTTCTGGATAAGATCGCCAACTTGTATGTGTGTGTCTGTGTGTTTGTAGTTCTTTGTTGGAGACATCTAATGTTTTAAACATGGAGGGAGTTAGTAACAGGAGCTGCCATTGGTTTAGTAAGAGTGAAAAACATGTATGTAAAGCCTGTCTCTTTACAATATAGCTGTCACGTTAGAATGAATCTTGTCACATTGTGGAGGCAACCAGTGAGTAATGTGCTTATGGAATGATTCCTTAGAATTCATTTATATCATGTCTTCCCTGTCTGTTCTGACCCACAGAAGTGGAATTTTAAATCTGTGTTCTAACTGTAGCTTTAATGCTAATGTCAGGTAGATGATCACCAACACCATTAACAAATCAACATTATAGTAACATGTCAGGAAAATTGATTCTCACTGGTGCAGTACGCTGACAACAGCCTTGGTCCTAAGATAAACATATAATAAAACATGAGCAAATTCTAGGAAAGATAAATAGATAATAAATCATCAGTAAAAAATTAAAGGAAAGATAAACAGATAATAAAGCATTAGTAAAACACAGGAGAAAAGATAAATAGATAAAGCATTAGAAAAAAAATAGAAAGATATACCAATAATGAAGCATTAGTAAAACAACTAGACTGTCGCACATACATTAATACTGATAAGATATGTTACAATCAGCAACATATCCACATAACTCCTATTATTTTTCACAATAAATCTTTCTTAATATATCTAAAATATTTGTATATTCCTATGATATACTGTATTTACAATCAAATTACTGTTAAATTATAGTTTTGGTTTATGCTGGCACTATAACAGTGTATGGAGGGGCCTGATCCCTGGAGTCCCACTAAAACAGTGACTGGGTGGGGGTTGTGCGCTAGTCTGGGTGAATGCATGCTTGTACCCTATGCTGTATTTGTGGCCTTCCCTGTCATTTAATGTACAGTATGTTACTAAACATTGGCCTCAGTTCAGAGTCACTGAGAGAAACACAGTGATACACAGAAAAGTTGCCTTCATTTCACCAAGCCAATCATGTAAAATCGATAATAGTCTGGGGATGACTTCAACAAAACAGATGCATTAATCAACACAGCAGTAGAGAAAAATACAAATATACGAGTAGAGCTTTACTGGACTGGTTCTGATGAGCTGAAGAGAAAAGTTGAACAGAGGTCTGGTTGGTCTAGGTTTTGCACACCTGGTTTCAGATCCCATGGTACTGGCCAAAAGCTGGTTTTAGATCCTGTGTTTTTGGCCCAAAACTGGTTACACATCACCTGGTCCAGAGCATATGTCCGATCAGCAGAACCTGGTCCCCACATTGTCCCACGCATAGAGACAGATGTCACTGGACTTCAGCTGTATAGATATAGTCTGGGTTGGTGTGTATCTCAATTAGTAGAACATGGTGCACAGAACACCAGGTGTTGTAGGTTTGATTCCCACAGGGTAAGTATAAAAATTTATGAACTTACTATTTTAAGGTGCTCTGTATAAAGGCATCTGCCAAATTACTAAAATGTACTGTATGTATGTATGTATTGATGAACTGATGGGTATCCATTTCTTCTACGAAATCATACTGTCGTTTTCTATGTCTCTGTAGTCTTTTGTTCAGTTTTGAATTTTAACAAATATTAATCCCAGAGTTGGCTTGTAGCTTCACGAGTGGATATATGTCAGTAGCTGTGTCTGTAGCTGCATGTCTTGGAGTGTGGCTGTATCTAAATGTGTTGGTCTGTGTTTGGATCTAAAAGCAATGGTCTGTATCTGTAGCTACATGTCTTGGTCTGTGTTTGCAGCTACATGTGTTGGTCTGTATCTGTACTGAAATTTGTTGGTCTGTGTCTGTATCTACATGTGTTTGTCTGTATCTTTATCAAAATCCGTTAGTCTGTGTCTGTATCTACATTTGTTGGTCTGTGTCTGTATCTAAATGTGTTAGTCTGTGTCTGTATCTACCTGCATTGGTCTGTTTCTGTAGCTGTGTCTGTACTTGTGTTGTTCTGGGTCTGTAATTACATGTGATGTTTGTTTGTAGCTAAATGTATTGGTGTGTGTCTCTCTACATGTGTTGAGCATCCATGATATCCAGGTATTTTGCCTCAATTATGTGAGGAAGAACACAGTTCCTACAGGAGTAAAAAAGAGATAAGTTAGTGGTCAGAGGATATGATAGAGGACAGTTGGAGGACAGTGGATATGGTAGAGGACAGTTAGAGGATAGTGGATATGGTAGAGGACAGTTAGAGGATAGTGGATGTGATAAAGGACAGTTAGAAGACAGTGGATATGGTAGAGGACAGTTAGAGGACAGTGGATATGGTAGAGGACAGTTAGAGGATAGTGGATGTGGTAGAGGACAGTTAGAGGATAGTGGATATGGTAGAGGACAGTTAGAGGACAATGGATGTGGCATCAATCAGTATAGTGTATTTTAGCCTACTGATGCGCATTGTAGCGTAGCATCCTGTCACCTGCGTCGTACCTGATGGGTATCAGCAATACCATGAGCAGAGGGAATATCATCTTCATGTATGGCAGAGGGTACATGCCGAACCCACACAGCACCAGCAGCTGCATCATCTGCAGGAAGGTGAAGTAGTGGATCTTCCTCTGGGGGACCTTACGGATATAGTGTGCAGGGGGATAGGATGTCTATGGAGAGGAGAGGAGGGAGGAGACGGAGAGGGGCTCAGAGAGGAGAGTAGATGAGAAAGAGAGGAGAGGAAGCAGGGGAGAGAGAACACAGGTTGGAGAGAGGGGAGAAGAGTGAGAGAATGGTGGAGGAGAGAACAACATGCTAACTAATTGAAAAATAATGCCACCTGTTGGTCAGCGCTGGTTAAGACCATGCACACAGGATCCTAGAGAGGTTTAGGTCTACCGAGGCCTGTTGTCTTTACGGTTAATGATCAACACCTGTTATTTGAGGACTAGGGCATGCGGTCACCATGTGATCAATACACAGCTAATTTTGGCACATGGTCCCCATGCGGTCATTACACAGTTCTTAATGGAGTGTGGTCATAACACAGTTCTTTTTGCCGCGTGGATACTGTGCGGTCATTACACAGTTCTTAATGGAGTGTGGTCATAACACAGTTCTTTTTGCCGCGTGGATACTGTGCGGTCATGACACAGTTCTTTATGGAGCGTGGTCATAACACAGTTTTTTTGCCGCGTGGACACCGTGCGGTCATGACACAGTTCCTTATGGAGTGTGGGCCCAACACAGTTCTTTTTGGCGCATGGACACCGTGCGGTCATGACACAGTTCTGTTTGGTGTGCGGTCACCATGTGGTCACTACACAGTTGTTTTTGAGAGGTGGTCACCTTACGGTCACTTACCTGTTCCTTCAACAGCAGGGCCATGCGGTCACACATCTGGTTCCCGTCGATGGACGTCAGGGCGATGTAGAGGAAGAGGCCATACAGGACGGGTTTTGGGATCCACTGAAGAGGCACTGGTAACAGGAACACTGACACACCAATGAAGATGTTGGCAGCCAGCGATGTCAACCTGGTTTCTTTCACACTGACAATTCTGGATGGACACACATATACATGCGTAAATAAACTCTGGGTAATAACTTTTAATCATAAACATATCTTGTAATCAGGGTAAAAGTACATTTACGCATCGTAAGGCACTTGTGTAAATAGGGAAAAGACTTCTGCTGTGATTAGTTGTAATGATTGTAACAGTTAGCAAAATGACATTGAGAAATTGCATTTAATCTTAATGTCAACTTCTTTTTAGATGGTTGATTTAATCATCGTTCTATATTTTGGATGCAGTTTCAAAACAATTATTAACTCCGAAAGACCCCAATGTAGGGCCTCCTTCCATTCACTCTGGTCAAATTAACTAGCCCTCTTAAACCAGATAGAGACTAAAGAAAAACAATGACACATCTCTGTTGAAGATAAACATTCTCCCAATCAAACTCCTCAAGTTTCAACTGATCATAGACGACATAGACAAAGTCGAAGCATGAACATCTTCTAGATGTAGAAGCAACTCCAGACACACTACAAACATGAACACAATTATTTTCAGAACACTTTAAAAAGAAAAACAAACTTTACTAGATCACCACTGTTTTAGAATTTCTCCTTTACAATATCTTATCTAATTGACTGCGTGGCCTGAAATACTGTACAAGAACGTCTCTAGCCCAGTGACAGCATCTTCTAAAATCAATGTACCCAACAGAACACCTGTTATGTGATACTATTAATAGAACATCTGCTGTGATGTAATCAATCAACATCTGCTAAAATTTAGCCAACAGAACATCTGCTGTAACTGATTAAATATGATATCTTGTATAATGTGATGCTAACAACAGTACATCTGTTACAATGTGATGTGACCAACAAAACAGTAGTTATATTATGCTACAAAATAAAACATCTGTTATACTGTGATGTGACCAAAATGACTTGCGCTAATGTGATGAGTTGATTAACGTGTTGTTTGGTTGTCATACACAAATATTCCACACGAGGGCGGCCTTATTTAATTGATCATTTTGTTTTGCAATGTGAACTAGTGCTGTAAGTGCACAGTAAAAAAAATTGCACCGGCAAACATAGTATTTCATGTTTCTAAATAATGTCTTCTTTGTCAAGTACACCTCTAAAACTCTAACTGTGAATAGTTGTTTCTGGGTTACATGCTCTTTTGCACAACGTTGTTATTTGCAAATGGTAAGTCTATGGTATGTTTGGTTTTCAAGGGTGATGCAGGACAGCTCCTATATTGACTTCTGTTAAGGACTTTTGTCTGAGATAATGTCCTAGATATACAGATCATTTGATTCTTTGTCAGAATAATGTCCTAGATATACAGATCATTTGATTCTTTGTCAGGATAATGTCCTAGATATACAGATCATTTGATTCTGTCAGGATAATGTCCTAGATATACAGATCATTTGATTCTGTCAGGATAATGTCCTAGATATACAGATCATTTGATTATTTGTCAGGATAATGTCCGAGAAATACAGATCATTTGATTCTGTCAGGATAATGTCCTAGATATACAGATCATTTTATTCTTTGTCACAAAAATGTCCTACATGTAAATATACAGATCTTTCGAAAAAAGGGGATCAGCAAGATTTCTGTTAGGAGAGTTACTCATCCTGTGTTTGATGTTTATTTCATTTGTATATCATAGCAGACATCTTAAGCTATTTAAAATTGCATCATGTTGGGGGTTAAAACAAAGTACTGAACAGTAGAGTGTTCTGTACAGTGTTCTGGAAAGCACATTTTCACCAAACCCGTCAGGATAATGTCACATGTTTAGGGGGTACAAAAGAGACCACTGCAAATCGAACACTTATGTTCCTCACTCAAAACCTTCCTTTTCAACTTTTTTCGAAAGGAAAGAAAAAGGTGCAGTGGTCTCTTAATTTTTTCCTGAGTTGTATGCTCAAACCTAGACCGTGGTCAATGCCACTTTAAAATCCTGGGAATGACTGAGACTGAGGTTGTGATAATGTAACTCACGTCTCATAAAGATGTCCCCCCTCGACTCTTTGCTCTACGAAGGCCAGCTGTC
>JACXGJ010004654.1:18702-43852 GCA_016801105.1 Esox niger
CCCACTGTCTCTGCCCTCCCAGTCACCATAACAACACCAAATCTCTGTCCTCCCAGTCACTATCTGTCTCTGACATCCCAGGCAGAATAATAACATCTACTGTCTCTGCCCTCCCAGTCCAAATGATGCACAATGGAACTTCTCTCTCTTCGCCCCTCTCATTATCTTCATTTCCCCCATATCCTCGCTCTGCCCTGCCATCTCTGTTCTTCCTCTACTCAATACAGGACCCTTCAGATGGTGAATGGTACCTGTTCTCAGGAGCGTTTGTTAGAGACACCACAATGTTCTGGTCGATGAAGATGAGAATAGCCAGGAGGAAGCCCAGCCCCATGGCACTCAGAATGTTTATTGCAGATAACTTCTCAAAGGGAGCCACGTTGAACATGGGGCCATTATGGAAGTTAAACACTGGAACTGAAGCAGGAAGAGGCTACAGCTGTTGATTTTGTTTGAGAGTAGAGACGGCACTCAAAATTGAAAACAATTCTATTAGTCTGGTGAGGAGGGGACTACCTGATTTGAGGAAAAAAGAGTGGAAGTGCAGAAAGAGAAGAGCGGAGGAGAGAAGGATTGGAGAGAAGGAGAGCAGGAGATGACAAAAGAGGTACTAACGCTCAATATCATTAAACAGGTAGGATCCAATGAAGGAGAAGGCCAGGACGGAGATGGGCAGGGCACAGTCTGACAGAACCTCCCTCACCTTGGCATGAAGGAATGGGCTGTGAGAGAACAGGGACAGAGGGAAGCACAAGTGACAAGGAGAGGACAACAGTCATTCTTGTTCTTGCAGGTCAATCCGTCCTGATTGTAATTAAGATCAATCCTTCTTTCTTGACCCAATGGAATCTGGCCGAGTTTGTGATTATGGCCTGGCTTTATTGCATCGACTCCATGGCATGTTTAAAGCCATGGATGTCCTCCAATGCATGTCTTCCACAGTGTTCTTAACGCTGGAGGACAAGACGTTCCCCAGGCCGTACCCACAACTGAGCTTGCACAGTGCCTGACCTACCACAAGGGGTCGCTATGAGGCAAAGCAACCCTGTTCCGACATCCACTGGTCCACCAAATTGGCTGAACAGATGCCTGTCGCCCTCCGCATCACCCTGTACTGTTAGCCAGTGACTTGGACCACTGTACAACTTGGGAGCTCTCACTTTCGACTGGTAACTTAGATTATCTGTCACCATCTGGAGCTCATAGTGACATGAAAGCTAGCTAATGTTGCTGCCCAAGGGATGCATCATGACCAGCCTGTGTGAATAACCAGTGCCAGTGCTGCTGTTCCTGGCTAACAGTGAGGAGTCTTCCCCAGGGCAGATGCATCGCTATGTTTCAATGGTTGGCTAACACAGCCAAGTGTTTTCCTCTCATAACGTATTGCTCCAGAGTTTGATGGCAGCTAACATAAGAAGTGACATAATGTTATTGGTAAACACCCAGATGTCAGCGTGAAAGTCTACTCATCAAGAAGGAAGGAGCAAGGAAGTCTCTGGAGACTGTCCTCTCCTTTGCTTTCCAGGCTATCCAGTAGGACACCAGGGAAATAACTAGCAATAGCTAGTTTAGCCAATATAAGAGACACAGCTAAATAAGTGTTTTAGGGGATTTTAAATTAAAATGTGCAACTAACAAATTAATGTCTGGGCATAAGAAAACTGATACTTCAAATCAAAACTGAACGATTCTGAAGTCCAGACATCTGCAGACAAACTTCAAACTCTCACAGAAACGTGACCTCAATATGACATTAGCCACTACATTTATAATCATTCCCATTGACTGGATAAATCGAACCAATCAAAGCATGTATTATGTCCTGGGTGGACTGAACACTAGCAGACTGAATCGGCGGTCCTCAAGGTGGACAAACATTCTCGTGTTCAAACCACAGACCAATCTTCATCTACATTCGGTGGGTTTTGTTTCTGTAGCTTAAGCAACAGAAGAATGGCCATTCCATACTCATAGCATCCTATCCCCGTTAGGGCCACAGTCAAAAGAAGGGCACTACATGGGGAATAGGGTGCCATTTGGAACACACAAACACACGCACACACGGTGAAGAGGAACCCCGTGGAGAGGCCACGCCCCTCCTGTACGTTACCTCCGTTTAAACTGATAGAGGGTGTAGCCCAGCCACAGGGTTCCCAGCATCAGCAGCAGGCATAGAACCGGCCTCTCTCTGGTGCACTGGATCAAGGAGTCCTGGAGGGGCAGCGAGCTGGAGCTCAGTCCTGCCCCCCCCGCCCCGTCACCTGTCCCGTTACCCTTCAGCAGGGCCACGCCCTGACGCTCCTGCAGCTGCAGCAACGCCTCCACGCTCCCATTGGTCGAGGCGTGGTAGTACTTATGAAAGACTGGAGGGGAACAGGAGGCAACCAGGTGAAGACAGCTCGACAAGTGCATCAGCAAACGCATAGCCTGACAATTACTGGTCCGTGCCATCTGGTCTATGGATCGGTTCCACTGAGCCACAACGTGGGTCTGGTGCTTAAATGTCTTCAACAGTCATGTTGAGTAAAAATGCAACATCAAGTCAATTGTACAACTTGTAGCATTTGGTAACTACAGAGTTATGCTGCTCAGTCTGTTGTCCTTCTTACTTTTAATGGTGCCCTTCAAAGCGTCCACTACAAAGGCTATAGAGATGAAGAGAGCTATGACTTCCTCTGTAGACCTGGAACACAACAAGAAGTAATGACAACAGACATGTACAGTAGACGGCCACAACAGCCTCAAGAAGGAGAATATAAAAGAGAAGTGGTAGAGGACGTGGAAGAAGAGGGAGAGATTGCAACAAAAACTTGGGACTCATTGCAAGGTCTTTTAACAAGATAATAACAGGAAATTACACCAAGTTGCAAGCAAAAATCACATAGATCGCAACTAAGAAACAATGGAATAAAATATGTGGACCAACTCATCCAACACTGCTTGGTTGTCAAGGTGTCTTAATATTAGACAGCGAAGACAAGACAGGAAATGGTCATGGTCTGCTTCACTGTCCCCCCCATCTGATATGATAACAATCTATACAGTACATATAAAAAAAATTAAACAATACAACAATTTATTACTGACGAGACAAGCACAATGGTGAGATGGAAATTTTGAAAATGTCGATACCAACTGCTTAGGTATAATTTCCTTTCAAACAATAGCAAAGTGAAATGATAATTTCATCAATGCTACTCAAATGCAAAAATGAAGTTAATAGAAGACCACCATTTAATTCATTACCACATCCTAAGTGAAATTGATATGGCTTGGAGCGACATATCAACATGTTTGAAATAATGATAATGATAATGTTTAAAAAAAAAAATCATTATCAACCCAGTCTGAATATGTTTCTTTTACAATGACTTCCAAAAAATAAGAAATTACTCTTCAGCAATTCTTCACTGCTCAGTTTCTTCAATGAAGTTCAACTTGACACAGAATTCATATTGGGTTTAGGGGGAGTGCAGGTTGAACAGAGACCAGGTGTTCTTAAGAGTATAAATGATTCCCTCTGACACCATGGGTTCTAGAGCATATTGATGGTTTATAAAGACACCACGTGTTCTAGAGCATATAGCTGGTTTATTAAGACACCATGTGAGTACAGCACAAAATAGAGTCCTGTTTAGTATATAACGTTATAGTGTATAACCCATACATCCTTTCATAGTTGATCAGTGATCACCTTTTAAACAGCTTCATCAGGAGTGAGACATTGAAGATGCCTCCTAGAATCAGGAAGAGGGAGTTCCAGAGACCAATGCAGGCGTAGAATGCTGGGAAGTCCAGGTCATAGTCATCACAGATACCACGAATCACTGGGGACACAGAACACAGCGTGTTGTCAGGCAGACAGGAAACCTTCTAGCAGTAGTAGCTGTAGCAGGGGAATGAAGACTGAGTCCATGCCAGATGGAAGTGGGTCATCTACTGCAGCCACTCGCAGACATTTCGTTTTTGCGCACAACACTGCGTAACTCCAGTTCTATAAAGGAAGCGTTAATGCAATCATTGGGACGTGTCCATGAAGGGTTTGCCATTGACCTGGGTTTGAGTGTACAGTACGTTCCCCCAGCCCATCTGACAGACCTATTATAGTGGAGAGCCTGGACCAGAGGGCTCCATTAGCAGTATTTGGGTTAAAGTGGTTTGGTATTAAAGTGGCTAGATATTGCTGGACAGCATTTCATACAGACAACCGCAGCCCCTCATGGGCAGACAAGCAAGGCAGACAGGGTCATAAAGAGAACTGACGGGAAGGGCATGGTGGGACCAGAGTGGGTCTGAATGTCCCAAGTAAACATCTGAATGTGTGTGAAATGTATTTAGCGAATAAAGTTGATTCTGAAACTATAGTAAACTAACATTTCTAGACAGCCCAACATACTGATACCATTACATCTGAGAAGTCTGATACCATTACATCTGAGAAGTCCGATACCATTACATCTGAGAAGTCCGATACCGTTACATCTGAGAAGTCCGATACCGTTACATCTGAGAAGTCCGATACCGTTACATCTCAGATGTCCGATACCGTTACATCTGAGAAGTCCGATACCGTTACATCTGAGATGTCCGATACCGTTACATCTGAGATGTCCGATACCATTACATCTCAGATGTCCGATACCATTACATCTGAGAAGTCCGATACCATTACATCTGAGAAGTCCGATACCATTACATCTGTGATATAGCGACATTTAAGTGGAAACATTCCCCATTTTAATATCTGAAACTGACCCCCCCGTGGGAACTGGACACAATGACAAATACCTCTGGATTACAGCATGGAGAAATTGGTACTCGGCCTTTCCCATGGAAGGACCAATTAAATCAGGGGTGTCCAAACGATTCCACGGAGGGCACCCCTTGGACACCCCTGCTTTAAATATTCCACTGGGTTGCATGTTTTGGGGTTCATATGGAAAACGTTCCAAAGAGGGTTTTATATGGAACCCAAAAGGGTTCTACTTGAAACCTATGAACAATAACAACCTGCAGAGCTCATTAATGTCTTCACTCAAACAACAAATGAAACCACCCCTATTAAGAGGCTATCCTTTGGCGGTGTAAAATAAGTTCATATCCTGATGGGTATTTGTACTCAGATGAATGAAAATTTCACAAACACAACAAACGATGTTTTTCCGCAGACAAAAAATTGTTACAAAACCAGTCACTAGAAACACACACAAACAACTTCCCAAACAAGGCCATTACACCCACAGAACAGTACTTAGATATTATCGTCATCAGACAGCCTCCAAACAAACATCCAGTATATTAAATGTCCATCAGTGGGCATCAGAGACATCAAAAACATTATTATTGGAACATCCACTCAGACTCCAGCCGGCACAACCATTTACATTCCAAACAACTCATTATAGACTGATAATGTACAGTATGTGTAAATAAACATGTTCCACAATAAAACATCAGACCATTAGTGAGTTTCAACCAGACTCAGGCAGCCACAAGGAGAGAGACTCAAAAACCGACTGATTGCAGACTGGGTCTGTTTATTTATTTGGAACTCTTACTAGACTTACCACTGGTAAAGGTGAGGAGACGGAGACACCTACCACCGATAAAGAAGAGCAGACAGAGAGAGACCTACCACCGATAAAGAAGAGCAGACAGAGAGAGACCTACCACCGATAAAGAAGAGCAGACAGAGAGAGACCTACCACCGATAAAGAAGAGCAGACAGAGAGAGACCTACCACCGATAAAGAAGAGCAGACAGAGAGAGAACTACCACCGATAAAGAAGAGCAGACAGAGAGAGACCTACCACCGATAAAGAAGAGCAGACAGAGAGACCTACCACGGATAAAGATGAACAGAGAGAGACCTACCACCGATAAAGAAGAGCAGACAGAGAGAGACCTACCACCGATAAAGACGAGCAGACAGAGAGAGACCTACCACTAATTAAGAGGAGCAGATAGTGAGAGACCTACCACTGATAAAGACGAGCCGACAGAGAGACCTACCACCAAAAAAGACGAGCAGACAGAGAGAGACCTAACACTGATGAAAGCGAGGATGCAGAGAGAGACCTATCACTGATGAAGATCAGGAGACAGAGAGAGACCTATCACTGATGAAGACCAGGAGACAGACAGGAAACTACCACTGATGAAGATCAGGAGACAAAGAGAAACCCACCATTGACAAAGCTGAGGAGACAGAGACAGACCTACCACTGACAAAGCTGAGGAGACAGAGAGAAACCCACCACTGACAAAGCTGAGGAGACAGAGAGAGACCTACCACTGACAAAGCCGAGGAGACAGAGAGAGACCTACCACTAACAAAGCCAAGGGGACAGGGACCTACCACTGACAAAGCCAAGGGGACAGGGACCTACCACTGACAAAGCCAAGGGGACAGGGACCTACCACTGATGAAGATGGCCAGGGGGGCGGTGGTGAGAGGTATGACCAATGGGGACCCAGCAAACAGAGAGTAGATGACCCCTCCGATACTCTGGCCGATGATGGTCTTCTGGACATCTGGGGAATCACACACACATACTGATAAAGCGTACTGCTGTGGGTATCTGTGTCCGTTTGATATGTGTTTGTTGGTGGGGTGTCTCTACCCATCTCGCCCCGGGTGCTCTCGTCGTTGAGGGAGCCGAAGGCGATGGCAGGAAGGAGGATGGCGATGTAAAGGAAGATGGCGGTAGTCATGTACTTCAACAGGGTCTTATTACTGCCCACTATCCCTGCACAGAGGGGTAGAAGAAGGTGAGACATGGGGGAGGACGGGAGGAGAAGAACGGGAGTAGAGGTGGAGAAAGGTCACTGGTGTCTGCTGCTGCCCTGGCTTCATTCCAGCTAGCCAATCATACTTCAGTTTGTCTGCTGCTGCCCTGGCTTCATTCCAGCTAGCCAATCATAGTTCAGTTTGTGAGAAATAATTACTCAGTGTTACTTCCAGCTTGAATTATCCCGATGACTAATTTGAACAAACTTCTAGATGCATCATATGGAATGTCATTAGCATCGGCGGACGAGCAAGTGTCCAAGTGCCCGGACAATCTGAGGTAAACATGTCCTTGTGAGCAGCCACGTATCCAAACACGGGCAGGTAGGACACAAAGCCCTTCTGGGCTCCTGCAATGCTGAGATCCTCAGTGACAATGAGCCGGAGTGTCAAGGTGAAGGGGTCACCTACATCATTGTGTGGGATAATGTTTGGTTCCACCAGGCAGGACTGGTTCAGGAACATACTCAGGATTACTTCACAGAACAACGTGTGTGTTTACAAGCCAAATGAAAAGCACACTCAAGTGTTTGAATGGAAGACCAGCTGTGTTACAAACGTGATCAGTTTGGAACATTGTATTAAGAGCTTAGAAAAAAACTGTTCATCACATATTTAGTTACAGTTACAGGTGTTGGTTACCTGAACATACAGGTAACAAACACCTAATGTGTACTCATGGAGACCTACCGTCTGTAAAGTCTGAAGTGTAGAAAGGCAGTCTGCGACACAGGTCTTCATAAATCCCCCGACCGGCTCTGAAAAAGTCTTTAAACTATGGAAACAAGGGTTCAAATTAAGGGTCCTACGTTTTTACACAAAAAAAACACAACAGAATTTAAATTCAAGGTCCCAATTCTGTACACTGAGGAAACACAAGATGCTTCAAACTAAAGGTCCTAAGTCTTTATACTAGGGAAACACAAAGGCTAAAAATAAAAGTCCTAACTTTTATACTAGGGCAACACAAAGGCTAAAAATAAAGGTCCTATGTCTTTACACTAGGGAAATGCGTCAAACTATTCCGAAATTCTTAAAGAAAAATCTTCCTATGTAAAATAGGAAGGAATGGGGGGAGCTCCACCAGTCCAGCATTCTGTTCTTATTTATAATACGCCTCCGTAGTCTTAATAACAACAGCAGCCTAGACAAGTCAGGTGTGGGTTGCATGAACAAAAACACCATTATGCAGATTCTGCAGTGAGGAGAGAAGTTTGGTTAGAAAGAAAACACTCAATTGATCGTGAGAGGTGTGTGTGTGTGTGTGTGTGTTTGGAGTAATATGATGATGAGAGATGCTAGGTCATTAATGACTGGGAAGGACTGACAGGCTGGAACTGATGCTGATAGATGCTACCGATGTAAAGGATGTGGGAGAAAAACAGAGAGGAAAGAGGGAGAGAAAGAACATTTGAAAAAGAGAGAGAAAATAAATATAAACAATGAGCTGAGAAAGGGAGAAAGAAAGAGCGAGAGACGGGGGAGAGGGTAAAAGAGAGAGAAGGACAAAGGGAGAGAAAGAGCGTGATAGAGCAAACAGAAAGTGTTCCCCAGAATTATTGGCACCCTAGGGATATACAGCACTTAAAAATGTCATTGGAGTTTATCAGCTTTCAAAATATCTTAGGAATCTGATATTTAATTTAGTTTAAAAAATCATCATTATCTAATCATTATTTTATTAAAAATATGTCACAGTCATTGGCACCCCAAGAATATCTTGGGAGTAAAATCGAACTGATGTATATTCCAACTGTTTTACATTTTCATGGAAGGGTATCTGAAAGTAAGCCTCTGCTGTCTCCAAAACAATTCAAATCGTCCCTGCAAATCCACTAGAAATGTGATCAGTGACCATAGGACCAAGCTTTTGCAACGGCCACCACTGTCCCTTGACCTAAATTGTATTGAAGTCATGTTGGGTGAGCAGATGAGGTGAAGCTGATAAACAACAATGTGATTTTTCAGTGGACCTCAGTCAGCAACCTCATGGAAATGCACTGTGTAGAAGCCTCAAACACACTCAAAGCTTTTCAATCAAACCTATTTTCCCGATCCTCAAAATCCTTACCTACATTCTTAACATCAATTAGCTACCTGGTATGCCTGAATCTAGTCCTTACCTTTACATAACCCTAACCCTGAACCATAAAGCTAACCCATACAGAACGTCTGCCAAGGCATTTTGACAGTTATCTAAACCAAACACTTAATGTCTAAACCGACACCTGACTCTAAGTCTAATTGTAATCATAACCCTGTACTTAACCCCATTGTCACATAAAGCTTCTTGTCAAAGTGAGGCAGACTTTCTCACACTGCATGACATTTTGTACTCATTCAGAGAGTAAAACAGGACCAGTACACCCAGGGACAGCACACCCAGGGATCGCACACAGGACCAGTACACACAGGACCAGTACACCCAGGGACAGCACACAGGACCAGTACATCCAGGGACAGCACACCCAGGGACAGCACACAGGACCAGTACACACAGGACCAGTACACCCAGGGACAACACACAGGACCAGTACATCCAGGGACAGCACACCCAGGGACAGCACACAGGACCAGTACACACAGGACCAGTACACCCAGGGACAACACACAGGACCAGTACACACAGGACCGGTAAACCCAGGACCAGTACACCCAGGACCAGTACACCCAGGACCAGTACACACAGGACCAGTACACACAGGACCAGTACACACAGGACCAGTACACACAGGACCAGTACACACAAGGAGAATCACCTTGAGTGGTTTATGGGAGCGAGGGTCAGTCTCCTCCTCTTCCACAGCAGCAGGCTGCTGATTGGCTGCAGTAAGCTGGTGTCGTTGAAACACTAAGGCTTCTTTAAACTCCTCCTGGGTCTTGGTCTCCAGAAGCTTCTGCCTGAATGAGATGTCTGAGAACAACGTTCCAAATGTTCTGCCCAGCTCCATTGCTGTCTTTGTACTTTTCTGTTGAGAAAAGAGAAAGAACCTTATGAACATTATGATTGGTCAGGATATACGGAGAGCGTTACGATTGGTCAGAAACACCTAAATCATAATGTGTTACTCCACTCCAAACAGCAACTTGCCCTAGGTCTAGCTGAACTGACACCACTGAAATGTTCATTGAAAATACCGCACTTAGCACAAGCATTTTGAATAGTGTAAGATGCAAACTGCATAAATCATATGACTGACTGCATAAATCTAGACAAAATGGCAGCCATATTGGTCAGACAGAAATTCAAACCAGTGAACTTGAAATGAATGATGATGTATTTACAGATTTCTGTTGATGTCAAAGTAAAAACTGGGCACTGATTATAAAGTGTTTTACATAATGTTCCACTGAAATACTGTCAACTTAATTTAAACAAGTGTTACTTTAAACCAAATCTGAAAATGAAATGTATGCATTTCTTCAAAGACTTTCTGGCAAGCTAGCGAAACAAACATGTGGGACAGATTAAAACTTATCTCATCACAGTTCTGGCAAACCATGGTTGACAAACTCCGGGACCAAAATAGCTGACAATTTATTGCATCGTAAGAATGTTGATGTCCGTTCTAGTTTTCTCATGTCTAACTTAATAAAACAAGGCAACAACCCAAGAAATAAATCACCTTAAATTTTTTTCATGTTTGTTTCAGATAAATTATTGGTACACAGCTGCACGCCTTTAACAAAAGAAGGTGTGGCTGAAGAAAGATACATGTGTCCCTTGGAAGGAAAAGTTGTATGTTTGGAAAGGGTTTGGCTGTGAACCAACAGGTTTGTATAGGAGGCACTTCATGCTCCAGCAGCCAACAGGTTGTTAATGTAACAAAACCAGCCAGGCTGGCTAAGATTTAACATGTCCTCCAGCAACTAGCCAACCAGCTAGATAAGCCCTATAAACCCTATAAGCTGAATGACAGGGGGAAGATTGGGAACTAGTTTGCTGATCGGATAGATTGACGGCTTAGTTCCAGCTTCTCACCATTCCTCCATGTACATCTTCCATCTGTCATCCTCCAAATGTATCGCGACCAAAGGAATTCCCATTATTGCTATCATCACCATGTTGTCTGTCAGCAGGGTGTTTATGGGTGGACAGATTTATGGCTTAGAGAACGTCATTAGCGTTTCTGATGGCTAGTTATAATGCATGAAACTGGAATTATTACTGATAACACAAACTGAACATGGTGGGGGGGAACAGAAATCCAAAAAGCGGAACATGATGAAGGCTGTTTGGAGTTGAATAGATGGTTGAAGTGCTTCAGTAAAGATAAATTGGCTTGTACCATTTTGAGCGGGGCCAGGATGAGAATGACGTAGCGGACCTCGCAGCAGTTCTCACCCCAGTTCTGAGGTCGCTCCAGACGGGAAATACAAACATGCCGTCTCTGTAGAGTCTTCACATTGCAACTGGAACACAGAGGCATAAAGCACCCTATAAAGATTATACCATGTCATGTTATACCAGAACATATCATAAAGGCAATAACTGATGTTTTATAACACATTCACAGATGTCATAACAAATTCAGTAGGTTACAGAGATTGTGCCACGTTAGAGGTAATAATATATCTTACAGAGACAATAGCATATAGGTACAATAAATCCTACAGATGATCTAGAACATCATCAAGAGGTTATAACCCATCATAGAGAGTACTTACAGGATACAGAGCCATGACTGCTGATATTGGACCCCAGTTGCAGTGGCTGTCACTCCCTGGATGGTTTCTGACAGCAGGTGGACTGAATGGAGGGACAAATAGTTTGAGTGGCGGTAGTGGAGGTGATCACTCTGTCATACACACATGCACGCATGAACACAGGCACACACACACGCACATACATCTGGAGTATAATGACCAAAACGTAAAGCAAGTAACATGCATTCATACTGAGATGGGGGATATTCACCACACGGTTGGAAACAAAGCATGGATTACTTGTCAACAATGGCTCATGGACTGGGTGAACCGGTGTTTTCAGCCTAGGATTTACCCAGCAGTTAATCCCTCATGGACAGACTTTGTAAACATACATTTGGCCACTGTTCCGTCAAGAAACTACGGTATGTGAGAGATATAGAGCAGTGTTAGTTCCAGTGTCGTGGACCGATCCCAAATTCACAGGTGTCAGCATCTGTTGACTTTTGGGCCGAGGGGGAGATTTGGCCATGGATTGATCTTCAAAGACGGAGGGGGTAGCTCTGATCTTGTCTCTTAACATAAATGGACCCAGGACTTGCTAGCATATGAATTACGCAAGACTTTGGTTTTAAGTCTAAAGAATATTACCTAGTAGACAAAAGAGAGTAGTGAGAGGACAGGAGAAAAACGATAAGGAGGAGAGACTGGGGAATGAGGAAGAGAAGGGAGAGGAATAGAGAGAAACAAGAGATGAGAGAATATAGAGGACAGAGGAAGAGAGGAAGAGGGAGAGAGGACGACGGAGAGAGGACGAGGGAGACAGGACAGAGGGAGAGAGGACGAGGGAGAGAGGACGGAGGGAGAGAGGACAGAGGGAGAGAGGACGAGGGAGAGAGGAAGAGGGAGAGAGGACAGAGGAAGAGAGGACGAGGGAACGAGGACGAGGGAGAGAGGACGAGGGAGAGAGGACGAGGGAACGAGGACGAGGGAGAGAGGATGAGGGAGAGGACAGAGGGAGAGAGAAAGCAACAGGGCAAACTGGATTGAACTTTGTTGTCCTTCAAAACAAAACAAGGGAATTCTTTTCTATTATATATTTTCGCCCCACATTACTCCCTTGCCCAACATCAAGCCCTCCCTCTTGCTACATCAAGCACTCTCTCCATAGTAATTCTGTCTCATCAATACATGATCCTCCATTCATGCCAGAAATGATGGGGGTCGCCATGACAACTGTATCACAGTGCTAAAGAAGAGAAAGGGAGTGAAAGGCAGAAACGGAGAGGGAGAAATAGAAAAGGTGGAGCAAGAATGATTGATTGAAGAATGTGGATTGAACACTGTCAGACAGTACAGACAGACAGGTACATAGACAGGTAGACAGACAGCCTAACACAGACTGACAGAAAGGCTGGACGGACAGTCAGTCAATACAAACAGATCGATACATAGGCAAGTGGACAAACAGACTGAGGCAGACAGACCGTATGGAGGGACAGACATTCAGACAGATAGACAAAAGTGCACCAGTAATAATCTGATCCACTATAAAGCTAATGTGGCGCAGTATAAAGCTAACGCAGTGTACTATATAGGTAATGATGTGCACTATAAAGGAAATGCAGTGTACTATATAGGTAGTGATGTGCACTATAAAGGAAATGCAGTGCACTATATAGGTAGTCTGCTGCAAGGCAAGGGCAAGGAGTTGCACTCTAAAGGTAATGCAATGCATCGTAAAGTTAGTGAGATGCCCTATAAAGGTAATGTGGTGCACTATAGAGGTAATGCAATGCACCGTTAAGTTAGTGAGATGCCCTATAAAGGTAACGTGGTGCACTATAGAGGTAATGCAATGCACCGTTAAGTTAATGAGATGCCCTATAAAAGGTAATGGGGTGCACTACAGAGGTAATGTTGTGCGTTACAAATGTATTGTGGTACACTATAAAGGTAACTGTGTGCACTATAAAGGTAATGTTGTTTACTATAAATGCAATGTGGTGCACTATAAAGGCAATGTGGTAGACTATAAAGGTAATGCGGTACACTATAAAGGTAATGTGGTGCACTATAAATGCAATGCGGTGCACTATCAAGGTAATGTGGTACACTATAAAGGTAATGTGGTGCCCTATGAAGGCAGTCAGGGGCCATATGACTGACAGATAACAGCAGATGAAACCATCCGACCTCCCCCAGTCCTTTCAAACATCAAGGACTTGTCTCAGTTACGGGAGTCTCCTCTTTGCATTGACATTCACACAGCACAGCTGGTGGCCTAGTTAATACAGTCACAGTCTGCCTTGCTGCCTGTCTGTGTGGCACAGTGCTAGACTAGCTTTCTGTCATTCCACTTGTCTTGTCTGTCCCAGCTGTCTGCCTGTCTGTCCATCTGTCCCTTCATGTTGGTTATTGTAACACAGCACACGCATGTGCATGCGTGCACACGCGCACACGCACGCGCACGAGCACACGCGCACACGCGCACACGCACGCACGCACGCACGCACGCACACACACACACACACACACACACACACACACACACACAGATGAATCATAGCAGATGTCTATAGAACTGTGATTCGGCAGTAACAGGAGAAACTACATTCTGGTTGGCCGGATGTCCACTTTGATCTAAGAAGCTGCTGTTGGATTCTCAAACTGAATAATCTGCATGGTGTGTGTGTGTGTGTGTGTGTGTGTCACAAGCTGTGGTTGGGGAGAGACGGTTTGGGATGTTGAAAATTCAGTGTCACTAATGACTATTGTTGGTAAACAAAATACCACAATGTTTGGTTGTTTTATTGATATTTTCCAGAACGTCTTTCAGATAAGACAAGATTGTGACTGTAAAGAATATGCACACAAAACTTCCCCAAAAATGTTCCCATTTAAAAACAAAAAATCGTGGGGGTAATGAATATGAATGATCTGCATGCCATATTTTTTCAATGAGTATGCTGTGTAATATTTCCTCAAAATATTAATACAGGCAACATGGTATGGGGTTCAATTTCCCCAAAATCTAGTGACCTGAGTCTAAGCCAAAATATCACACGAGACAAAAATGTTCAGCTGTTCCTTTAAGGGCAGGACATTACCATGGTAACAGAGCCAACATCACTTGCTTCTGCTCCTCGCAAGCATGAATTTAACTACACTGCCGTAACTGACATATTCAGTAGCATTTGAAGATAAAACCAAATATTGAATAAAACAATTAAAATACCCCAGAAACAATTAAAGGATATTTTGCAACAATTTTTTTAATTTAGGGTCGGTTTCACAAACAAAGATTATGCCTAGTCTAGACTTTACAACGTGACTGTAGTCAGTATAACAACCATTAATTGTCTGTATGACTGTAGTCGGTGTAACAACTATTCATCTCGTCAATCTTGGTATTTAATACTACCTAGCTAAAACATGAAACAATAAACTTTAATGACCTGTTTTATGAACAGTAACCTCATTGCTATATATAAATTTGATCCGTGGTTTGGGATTCAAGTCGGTGTAACAACCATTTGTGTCTGTATGACTGTAGTCGGTGTAACAACCATTCATGTCTGTATGACTGTAGTCGGTGTAACAACCATTTGTGTCTGTATGACTGTAGTCGGTGTAACAACTATTCATGTCTGTATGACAGTAGTCGGTATAACAACCATTCAAACGTCTCTAATTCCTGTTCACTGACTGGTAGTTTCTAATGTTAAAACACAAACCACATTACAGCAGCAGGATAAAGCAGCCAGGCTGTAATGAAGCATCATTGCTGTTTACATTCCTTTACTTGCTAATAGTCAGAAGACACTCAGTGAACCGCATACGAAAATCAGCCCGAAAGAGTCCACTCAGATCAGCCCTTTGCTGTGTGCTTTTAACCAAGCACATCAAATACAAAATGAATACGAAATTACAAAATTCGAAATACCTATGAACTCATAACTCGTGTCTTCTCAGGGAAGAAAAAGGTTGGCTCATGTGCCTGCCAACATCTGTGCTGTGTACACAGCCGCCCCCCAATGCTCCACCCTCCACTTCAACCAATCATATCATATCTTCAAGACAGTGTGTCTCAGATCATGACTTCACTGACTTGCAGCACGTGGCAAGGATTGCATACCATCCCAGATTATGAAACTGATGCATCCCTCACAGGTGAGCTCAACACATTCTACGCTAGCTTCGACAACGACAACCTGACCAGCAAAGTTCTGGTTTAGACCCTCAACCCTCCCCTTCAACTAGCAAATCCAAACGAGACGATTGTTGACTTCAGGAAGTGGAGGAGGGAACATGGCCCCACATCAACAATGCTACACTAGAGAGACCCTGCAGTTTTAAGTTCCTTGGAGCGCACATGAAACCACCAACTTTGGGAAGAGTTAGCAGGAGCAGCTCTGTTTCCTGGAGGACCTTCTGGGTCATCTCCATATAATATGATAGCAAAATAGGGCGGATCCTGACGTGCTGCTTTCTGTCCGGGGAACTGCTCCACACACAACTACAGCCCACTGCAACAGTAGGCCCGATCCTCGGCCTATCAGGGCTTGGACACCGGTCTGAAGCGGTTTCTTCGCAGGACACACAACTGTTCTACTGCAAAATTTGAACATCCCCACTTCCTCATCTTAAATGTGTAAATATTGAGCTGTGTCAATATTGAGCTGTATATTAGCCATGGCTCCTCTTTCAAGCCTTAAAAGCTGTGTTTCCTCCATGAAGCCTTATTAGCTGTGTCTCCTCCATGAAGCCCTAATAGCTGTGTCTCCTCTATGAAGCTTTATTAGCTGTGTCTCCTCCATGAAGCCCTAATAGCTGTGTCTCCTCTATGAAGCTTTATTAGCTGTGTCTCCTCCATGAAGCCTTAGTAGCTGTGTCTCCTCCATGAAGCCCTAATAGCTGTGTCTCATCCATGAAGCCTTTATAGCTGTGTCTCCTCCATGAAGCCCTATTTGCAGTGTCTCATCCATGAAGCCTGATTAGCGGTCTGCACTATTGTCTCATTAGTGGATCCTCAATTATGAGGCCCTGTTAGTTGTGCCTCCAATACGAGGCTATTTCAACTGTAACACAAAGGGACAAAATGTGTTTTTCACCGAATAGGCCTTTTTAAATAAAGAGCTAAGTGCCTCTAGCCCCATGTGTCCCTATTTACACCTGACAAACTGGCACATTCAGCAGCTGATACCCTCTTGCACAGCCAATGAACAGCCGATTACACTCTGGCACAGCCAATCAGAACCTATTACACTCTTGAACAGCCAAAGAGCAGCCTATTATGCACTGGCATAACCAATCAGCAATCTATACACTCTGGCATAGCTAATTAGCATCTAATGCTCTCAGGCACAGCCAATCAGCAACTGATACAATCTGGCACAGCAATATACAGATTTTTAAACTCTGGCAAAGCCAATCAGCACCTGATACACTCCCAATCTGCACTTGATACTCTGGGAAGCAAATAAGACAACAAAAACATGGATTTCAGCTGGAATCTGTTGTAATACAGCCACAGTCTAATGACTGTAACAACATGAATGATTCCCACCGATCACAAAAAAGGTCATGCAGGACAGGACATGTTCAGTTCTTCAACATTTACACTGATTAAAATCACACTGTCATCAAGTGGCTTCAGACTCCAGACAAGAGGACAAGAAACAGTTGAATATAATAATATAGTACAGATAAACAGCAACGAGGGAAAAGGGCTCCATAAACAATAGGGTGCTATGGACCCTGATCAAATGAAGTGCAATACACAATGAATAGGGTGCCATTTGAACCACTCTCTTTGAAAATGGTGTTATTTAGAACCAAAAGTGCTTGTGTCTGGCCCCAGAGCAGACCACTTTGTATAACTTTTTTGTTTACAGAAAGGAAAAATATTTGGAGTACCATGAAGAATCCTTTCCACGGAGAGTTCTACACGAAAACCAACAGGGTTCTACTGTCCTATGGACAACTGAAGAACTTGTTTGAAAACCTGGGTATTGCTATAAAAATGAATATATATCACTTGTTAAGATTTGGGCTGTGGTCAAATACAGAAGACGAACTAAGACAAGCTCCGGATCAGGTGGCCTGGAGCATGGCATTTCATAAGCTCTTGTTTGTGGTTGGGTTTTGGCATGTAGGGTGGAAGGGCAGGGGGCATTACTAGATCAGAGCTGGCGTGGAACCATGAGCTCACACAGGAATACATGCTCACACGAGAGAAGAAACAACCCAGGCACTAACAGAGACCATAGGGAACTGCTTGAGCCATTCATCTTAAAATGATCAACCATTTTGGGGTGTGATTATGTGACAACACAATAATCTGACCCACCAATGAATGGATATCACAGGACAATAACACTAATGGTGATTGGACAGTCACAACCACGGATTAAAACCGTAGCTAATTAGCACATCTTACCGTCATCATAAAAAACAAAACTCTGTGTTGACTTATCTGCAGATGAGAAGAAACAGAGATTCAGGTTAGGGAGAATGGAAGAGAGAGATTCAGGTTAGGGAGAATGGAAGAGAGAGGTTCAGGTTAGGGAGAATGGAAGAGAGAGGTTCAGGTTAGGGAGAATGGAAGAGAGAGATTCAGGTTAAAGAGAATGGAAGAGAGAGATTCAGGTTAGATCTTTGGAAGTGATAGAAAGACTACATGGATGAGAAAGAGATTCAGGTTAAACCGTTTCAGGTAAGAAAGCATGAAAGAAAGGGTGATTCAGCTTAGATAGTTTGGAAGAGAGAGTGAGGTCTAGGTGAGACCAGATAGAAAGACAAGATCAATTCCAAAACTTATTTTCAAACTCAAACAGACTGCAAACAGATACACATGCACACAAACACGCACCAACAACCAGGAGCAGTAGTTTCTTGTACTCTCCCCATCATCCCTTCATCGATGTAGTATTTAATAAACATCATCCATTCATCTATGTATTGTGAATAGGCCATATTTGTAAAAATAGAACTTGTTCTTAATGACTTGCCTGTTTAAATAAAGGCACTAAAACATTTTTTAAATCATCCCTCCATTTGTGTAGTGTGTACACAACATCATCCCTCAGTCTACCTATATATTCTGCACCATCCCTCTATGTGCCTAGTATACAGTAAATCAGTAAATTGTGCATCATCCCTCTATCTGCCTATTGTACAGTATATTCAACATCATCCCTAAATCTGCCTAGTGTATATTACGCATCATCCCTCCATCTACCTAGCATATACAGCTCTGGAAAAATTAAGAGACCTCTGCACATTTTTCTTTCCTTTCCAAAAAAGTAAAAAAGGAATGTTCTGAGTGAGGAACAGTTTGCAGGGGTCTCTTAATTTTAACCCTTCTGATCCTTACTCAAAACCTTCCTGTTTGATGTTTTTTGGAAAGGAAAGAAAAAGGTGCAGCAGTTTCTTAATTTGTATATATTTATCTTTTGCTAAAATACTATTAAAGAAACATTTCCAGTTGATCTCCGTCCTCACCTATGAATTTAGCATTGCCTTCACATGCAGTGCCAACACTAAGCACATATTTGCACCACTCTCTACAAAAGACGCAAAACTCATGAGTAAATCATGTCAAACAGTATAAAAACATTTGCTCACAGCTTAAACAAACTAATATAAAAAACGACTTCATGTATTAATGAAAAAGAGCAAGGAAAATGGGAAAGGAAGAGGGCATCAGGTGTGTGGTTGTGGATTAGCTAAAAGGGGAATACAAAGAACAATAGTTTTACACAAAATAATTGTCAGTCCCATGAGTGAGGCTGCACAGCTGGTCCAGCCTAATGGCAGTAAATCAACTGTGGCATCAATAGGAAGAATATTCCAGAATGACAGTAGGTAAGTTACTATACCAAACGCTATATCAGTATTTCTGTACTGTAAACAGTACCATATACTGTATGTGCAAAATATGTTTTTGACATTGCTTGATGTAGTTTATTCTTATTCTCAGTACAGGATCATTGGATTAAAAAAGGGCAACATGGAAAATAGTAGAATAAAGCCAGATATTTTATGTGCATATACATTAGTCATCTTTAGTAAAACATTTTTTAGAGAAACATGGTACAGCCAATGCTGCAATATGTTTACCTGCCTTTTATGGTACATACTATGATTATCTCGCCAATGGCACATAGATAAGAGGATATTACCAAATAAATATTTGGCATGTTTGCTAACATCACTTGCCAACTTCTGTTAACTCAGTCAGTCCATTCAAGTAATTCAAATGAAAGAACAATAGTCACTGTTTGTGGTAATAAACAGAGATTCAGAGTACAGTGCATAAATGTCTATTAATTCACAAATGAATTCGCATCTCTTGTAGCTGAAATGTTTTTTTCTTGCTGTGGTGAACTGGCTGAATTGAATATAGGATATTTTTAATGAACTACAACATAGTTAGAGAATAGATTGGCATTTAGGACAAATGACTATAGAAGGACATTCAGCAGACAGGGTTGCATACATTCACTTTTTCTGTTTCCACCAAAAGTTACAGAAAGATAAATTATTGCTCTATTTCATCTCTTGCTTCAAGAATATTCCCTTCTTTTTAAGCTCCTCTAATCTCTCTGCTCATCAGCCTCCACAGCTTCCTATATCTACTAGACTAAGAGTAAGGAGCATGCAGGAGCGAAGAGCGCTAAAAACGAGGACAGATGAGAAGATAGAAGACAGGACAGAGGACAAAAAGAGAAAGAGGAGAAGAGAGTGGCGGGGAGAAGAAAATAGAGAGGAGATGGACAGGAGAGCAGGATGACTGACACACAACAGCTAGCGTCAAACATCAACATACTATCACACAGCCCAGAATAAAACAGAGCAAATGAGAAGATGTGAAGGATGTCTGTAGGCGACAGAAACTCCTCACATCCCAGCATTACGTAAAGACTGAGAGGAGAGAGTTAGGGAAACAGGGGGGAGGAGAAACAGAGAGAGAGGAGAATAAGGAGCTGGGAGAAAGAATGGGAAAAAACATAACAGAGAATACTGAAGCTTGAATCACCCTCACTGAACCTCCCTTGATCCTTCAAAACATGGATCATCATTACGTTATTATTACATTGTAATCATTACAAACTTCAATCACTCCCAGGTTGGTTCTTACAATGCACAGAATAAACATCAGTCCCAATATCAGTTCAATTATCAGTCCCAATATCAGTTCAATTATCAGTCCCAATATCAGTCCACCCATTAGTCCCAATACCAGTATCAGTCAAATTATCAGTCCCAACATCAGTCCCGTAATCAGTCCCATTATCAGTCCCGTAATTAGTCCCGTAATCAGTCCCAACATCCGTCCCAACATCAGTCCCATTATCAGACCCATTATCAGTCCCAGTATCAGACCCAGTATCAGCCCCAGTATCAGTCCCAGTATCCCACCCAGTATCCCACCCAGTATCAGACCCAGTATCAGACCCAGTATAAGTCCATATCAAAGCAAAATGGAGCAGGAAACGACTGTCACAGCCTATTCATCTCCTATGGAGATACATAGCATTTCTCACTGTCAATGTGCTGAGCCCCAGCATGCTTATGCCCTGTTATAAGCCTTTATAACACTTTTGCCATTGTAATAACCTGCCACAGGGGCATGATGGAGTTCTCCTCACCGTTGACCTCCTGAGCTCCGGCGTCGGTGAACAACATGCTCATGACCTCCTCGAAGTTGCACCCTGGCTCAGCCGTGTGGCAGTCCTGCCCAACATGATGCAACATTCTCTTGAGAACATCGTCTAGTGACGCTGCCGTCTCATCCAATAGGATGCTAGCTCTGGCCAGGAAGCCATCGAGGTCTCGATGCGCCCGCACTTCCTCCTCAAAGTTCATCAGCTTCACGTACTGGAGGAGAGATGGTGGAGCGGTAATTCAAACACACATACAGGCTCAACTCCCCTTCATAATATACCGTTTTATGGAAGGTAAATCATAGAGATGGATTTACATCTATTGTACATTTCGATGTGGTAGTAAAGAGGTAAAGACGTATGAGAGAAATATGAAATCATAATTGAATGATTATTGAATTAAAGACTGACTTCAAAATAAAAGATGTCATGAAAGATATTCACCTTCCTAGATGTGTTGAGTAGTACACAGCCAGAGTCATCAGTGTCTGGGGAGAAGAGAAGAGGTTGGAGTGAACAAGTTCAGCCTGTTTCAAAACATCAGCAAAGGGCGGTGCAACGCGGCAGAGCACCGTCCACGCCGGGCACATGTGGTCATACAGGCGTGGCGTCCATCGCGTCGGGTAAAGCTACTCGCTCGACAGTGAACGCCACAACGGGAGTGGCTTCTTGGAACTCCCTGGCGGAGTCGGCAGTGTGATGGGAAGCGCACGGTGGGATGAGCTCGGAATGACTTTGGATCTTGAATTCCACGCAGCTCGCTGGGAGTGACAAGATAGGGCCATAATCACAAACTGCACACCACAAAAGGGGATGCCAAAAGGAGGGGATTAAGGCAGGTTTTGGGTGAGCTGTTATAAACCAACTGACTGTAGTGTTTCGTTTCACCAATAACCTATTATACATCCCCTGCAGACATCCAGTTTAATGGAAAAGGGAATTCTGCCAAGGAAGATTACGTATTTCTGACCAGCATTCATCTTTGAATGTGAACGCGTCCCTAAGACACATCAAACACGGCGAGTATTCCCAACTGTGTGTACTAACAGAGTCCTGTGATCACGGCTCCAGCACCAGGGGAGTAAAGGGAAAGCCCTGAACCGTGGGTGTATCCTAAAAACATCCCACTATTCTTCCAATAGTGCACTACCTTAATCCGGAGAAATGCCTTCTATAGGGGATAGGCGGCCACTTGGCAGGCCGGCCTTCTGACTCACAGCTGTTATGTCAAGAGTCACATCGTCTTTAAATGCTCTCGTCCTGCCGGCACTGTGCTGCTCACTGATAACAACTTAATGTTAGCAGAGTGTGTGTAGTGGCACAACGTACGACACCACAGTGCACTCTGATCCACATTCCTAATACACACTGCTAACACACGCTAGTACACATTCCTAATACCCACTACGCTATAATAAAACATAATCCACTTTGAAGCAGGAACATGCTCTGATAAAGTACAAAGGAGTGTGTTTTCAGTGGATAGATAAACCCTTTGTTCTACTGTTCCTGCTGCTGGCAGGGTTTCCTTTGTGATCAGAACAAGTGCAACACTGGCGCTCCTACCAACTTATGAGAAGAGGAGTGTGTGGACCACAGGGTTTTACTGCTGGTGTTCCCCAGGGCTCCGGTCTAGGCCCTCTCCTCTTCTTTCTACACCCAGTCACCTTGTCCTGTCCTATCCTCATGTGGTCTCTTCTATAATTGCTATGTGAATAACGCTCAAGTACATTTCTGTTCCTTACTCCTTCTGACACCCATGAGGAGACAGGCATTTAAGCTCTGATTTCCAACATAAGCTGAGTACCAGGTTCCATGAGGCCCAACGATCTGCTGAGAGGGAGTCAGGCAGCACATGTCAGAGTTCATTCTGAACCATAGTGAATGAGCGTAAGAGTAGGTCAGAGGACTGAGGTGTGTTCACCTGACTCTGCAATCACCGGCCAGGAAACAGCAGGGGCCAAACCTGACAGTTAATCACATGAGCACTGGGTGAAAAATTCATTTCCGAAGCCGCATGATCAGGAAAAAAGAACTGTTGAGTGAAACTGCTGGGCAAAATACCGCAATCACAGCAGCAGGATTCTTTCAGCTGTCGCCATGAGAAATGGGCAACCGTGGTGAACAAACACAAAAAAACAGGGAGGGTGGTTAAAGAACAGAAGCCACATTTCGGGATGTACTTTCTATTGACAACTCATTGACAATCAATCTGAATAATATCACAGTGTCTATGTAGCAAATAGACGCCAACCACATTCTGGGAAGTAGGCAGCAAGTAACAGAATGAATTACAATGTCATCCCCAGAACAGGTTGCATTATGTAACATCATTTTCAGAAGTACCCATTAAGAATAATTACCAGACAAAGTTCAGACCCACAGTATCACATCACAATTTCCTTGACTAATCCTCAAACCATTCAGGATTAGACTATTTAGGATTAAACTATTCAGGATTAGTATAAGCCTGATACTGAGACATACAGCAGTACCTTATAGGGCGGTGATCGGGGGCCAGGGTAATCCTATATGAATATATAAATATATCCTCATAACTGTCCATGGATGTCTAAAGCCTGGTGGCAATTACTGTAACAACACCCAGTCCACTTCCCTATCAGGAACAGTTCAAATCCTCTCCCACCTCTCCTCTCCTTTATTCCTCTTCCCTCTCTCTTTATCCTTCCACCTATCTCTCTGTTTATCTCTCTCCCCATCTCGCTCTCTAATTTTTCCATGTCTTTTTCTAACCCTAACTTTTCACCCTTGATATAATTGGCCGAGAGGAGGTTCCACTACACTGATATAATTGGCCGAGAGGAGGTTCCACTACACTGATATAATTGGCAGAGAGGAGGTTCCACTACATTGATATAATTGGCAGAGAGGAGGTTCCACTACACTGATATAATTGGCCGAGAGGAGGTTCCACTACACTGATATAATTGGCCGAGAGGAGGTTCCACTACACTGATATAATTGGCAGAGAGGAGGTTCCACTACATTGCTGTAGCTTTAAAGGAGAAGGATACACCAGAGTGCTACAGGCTGAAAGGAGGAGGTTCCGCTTTAATGCTGTTGGCTGTCAGGATGAGATATTACTATATTGCTGTAGGGTGAAAAGAGGTTCCATTAGATTGCTATAGGCTGAAAGGAGGAGGTATTACTGGGTCTGAATGGTGGTATGTCTACTGTATATTGCTGGCGCAAGAAAGGAGGAGTTTCCACAATATTGCTATTGGACGGAAGTTCCACTATATCACTGTAGGGAAAGGTAGGGGAGGGCATACAGATCTGGCACCTTTCATCCACATATCTTCCAACCTCTCTCCCTAGATGCCCCCCCCCACTTGGATCCAGTTCCCTGTCAGGTGACATCAGTGTAGCCATGTTGGGAGAAAGGAGTCCCTTTTGGCTAAGATGGGGTCTGTTAGACAGATAGCACACATATCTATCTATCTCTATCTCTCGTCCCCTCCTCTCTGTCCGTCTCTCTTCTCTATCTCTCTAGATTTCTCTCCCGACACCTATGACTGTTACCATGGTAACACTGGGTCACCTGCTGACCTGGTGGGTCCAGTGATACAATCCCGAAAGACAGACAGACAGAGACACCACCTTGTATCTAGATCACATCTCTCTGAGTACCGGGGATCCTCTACAGAGACCTCAGGTTGTGGGACTGACTTGCTTACAAAAAGCACACTAAAACAAATCCAAAATCAAATGAGGAGATGACAATGAAAAGTAACAAACTGGATCCCCATAAACATCCCGTGCAATCAGGCACTGCATTGCACCTGCACACACATGCGCCAGCGCATACTGACCTTGACTGGGGACAACTAAAAGTAGGGTCATACTGACCTTGACCAGAGACAACTAAAGGCAGAGTCATACTGACCTTGACCGGACACAACTAAAAGTAGAGTCATACTGACCTTGACCGGAGACATCTAAAAGTAGGGTCATACTGACCTTGACCGGAGACAACTAAAAGTAGAGTCATACTGACCTTGACCGGAGACAACTAAAAGTA
>JACXGJ010004655.1:0-29968 GCA_016801105.1 Esox niger
AATACACAGTCCATTTCAGAGAGTGTACTCCAGAAAACAAATGAATGTAGGGATCTCACCAACTTGCTTAGAGGGAGTGAAGAGGCACTTAAATGCTCACAACAGGAAGTTGATAGTTTAAACATCCAACTTAGTCAACTGAATGGCAACATGACCGAAAAGGAGAATACCATCATAATTCAAAACTCAAAAATCGAGGTACAGCAAAGCGAGTTGTCCAAACTCCAGGAGACATTGGCTGTACTACAAGAGCTGGTGACCACATTGAAAACTGGACTCACAGAGAAGGACATGATCTTGCAACAGAAAGTAGAGGAGTGCAGCTCTTTACAGAATGAACTTGGACAGCAGAGAACAGTTTTATCCTCACTTCAAGGTGAAAATGTATCCCTTTTAGGGCGATGCTCACAACTCACTCAGCATCTGGAAGAAAAAGTAGAAAACCTCACACAAACGGCCCAGGATTGTGAAAACCTCAAAGAGGAGCTGGACAAAAAGAATGAGTCCTTGAAGTCCCTAGGCAGTCAGCTTGATGTCGTGAACGAGACCCATGCAATGTTGGAGTCTGAAAATACTGATCTCAAAACCACTCTCGAGACCCTTGCAGCCGATAACAACAAGCTGAGGCAAGAGATGGACCAGGGGCGTTCTGAGGTAAGAGATCTTAAAGACAACATCCAAGCATTGAACGAACAAAATGTTAGACTAAAATCTGAGCTCCGAAACTCTGTCACAGAAGCATCCAAGCAGCTAGAAGAGATTTCAACTCTCAAGACAGGGATCTTGAACAGGGACAGTGATGTGTCAGATTTAAAAGAGCAACTGTCTACTGCCTTTTCAGAAAAGGAGAGCTTAGTTTGGAGCTTACAGCAGAGGGATGAATCCCTAAAACAACAGGAGGTGTTTATTAAGCAGTTAGAAGCTCAGTCAGTAGAGGGTAAGGGTCAGATGAGCCATTCCATCACTGAACTGCAGACACACGTTCAGAGTCTTCAGAAAAGCCTTCAAGACAAAGATGGTAGTTTGCATGAGTCAGCGAAACAGCTGAATCTGCTCAGAGATAAGTTAACATTGGAATCTGAGGGTTTCAAAACTCAGCTGAGTTCAAATGCGGAAGCCATGGCACAGCTTCAATGTGATCTTTATGCTTCGGTGGAAAAAAGAAACCTGCTCAGCGTCAGGCTTGAAGAACTAGAGGCAGTTCTTAAGCAAAAGGTTGATGATTATGTGAGTTTAAAGAAATATGTTTCTGAACTAGAGGATTCCCTCATGCAGCTCAAAAGTCAGGTTAGCAGCCTTACCTCTGAGTCCTCTCGGTTAAAAGAGACACTGAAAGAAAAAGACTGTTTATTCATGGAGGCCCAAAGATTGTCCTCCGCTGTAAGTGAAAACCTGCATGTTCAACTCCAAACCAAAGATGCAGAATGTGAGAGCTTAAAAGAACAGGTTTCACATCTCAATGAGTCTGTTTCAAAGCTCAGTGTTAGCCTTATTGCCCAGTCTTCTGAAATGTCAAGACTTCAAGAAGCCTTTGAGGAAAAAGGGACTGCTGTTATGGACCAGTCAAAGGCCCTCCAAGAGATGGAGAGAAGGGCAGATGAGGCAGATTTCTTCAAAACACAGTTCATGGAGAGTACAGAGTTGGTTTCACAACTTCAGGGTCAGATTCAGGAACTTTCCATCAAGTATTCAAGCCTCAACCAATCAGCAGTAGAAAACCAAAGTGCCTTTGTAAATCTTCAGGAGAAGTATGCTGCTCATTTGGAGGAACTCAAGGAAGCTCAGGCACTGCTCTCTCAAAGGACTGAGGAGATGTTGAGTCTTAACAAGGCCCTTGGTGATAGTAACAGCGCTGTTCAGGCAGCAGAAAGCACCATACTTGAATTGAGAAATGAGTCTTCCTCGCTCCATCAAGAACTTCAGCAAATCCAAGCACTCAATGTTGATCTTTCAAATGAGAAGGAAGAATCTCTTGCTACCCATCAAAGGAGCACGTCACTGTTTACTGTTGAAATTGAGAGGCTTAAATCACAGTATGTACATGTGGCTGCTCAGGTAAATGCACTGACTGAAAATCTTGAGCAGAGAGAGATGGCGCTTCATGCCATTAACAGTCAGTACACAGCCCAAGTGAATCAGACGGAGAACCTGTTGTCGGAAATGCAGAAACTAGAAGACCAGAATAAGAAACTAAGAGGGGAGATCACTCTGTCAAATGAAGAAAGCCAACAGAAGCTGGATGCAGCAATCAGTGAAAACCAACATCTGCAACAAGAAGTACAGAAACTCATCATTGAGAGAGACGAATGTGGCAAGAGCTACAGCAGCCAGATGCAAACAATGCAGATGCAACTCCAAAGGCAGCAGCAGTCCAGCAACACAAATGAAGTCATTGAGAAAATGGTGTCTGAGAAGGAAAAACTACAGCTTGAGGTTAGTGTTAAAGGTGAAGAAATCACTGGATTGAAATCAGACATTGAGAAGGTAGGGCAAACTCTTCAGGACTCTGAAAAGGAGTGGCTTTCTGTCCTAGATAGGGAGACACAGGATAAAAACCTAATTGCAGAACAGTTAATGAGTGTGCAAAAGGAAATGCAGACAAAAGATTTTAAAGTTCAAGCATTAAAACAAGACCTGGATAGTTTGCATGAAAAGCTGGCGGAGGCAGCAACAGCAATTAGACAGGGTTCAGATTTGCTTAAAGCAAAAGAGGTGGAGGCATCTACATCTAGGGTTCAGCTTGAAAATATATTGACATCTGTTCAGGAGAAAGATAAGCGTAATATTGAATTGAGGCAGGCCCTTCAAGATATGGAAATAGAGTTGAGACAACTTGAGGTCAGCAAAGAGACTTCTGACAAAGATTTGTCTGTATTGTCACTTACCATGTCTGATAGATTAGTTGCTTTAGAGGAAGAAAAGGCCTCCCTACAGAGTATGATAACACATTTGAGTGAAGAACATCAGTCTGAGGTAGATTGTTTGCGAGGAGAATTAAACCAAGTGTCTGAATTGTTGAAACGGCCCGAGTGTACACTAAATGATAAAGAAATTGGCTATGAAGGGGAGAATCCACCAAATGTTTCATTACAAGAAAAGATACAGCTCCTTAAGGCGCAGCTTCAAACTGAGAATAATAATCTGAGAGAGGCAGGTATTAAAAATACAACTCTACTTACTGATATCCAAATTAAAGATGAGCAGGTCAGTTGCATGACCATCCAAATAAGTCAGCAGAAGGAATTGCTAGCGGGTCTCACTCAGCAGTTACGTGAGAAAGATGCTTCAGTTGCACAAATTCTTGAATCAGCCTCAAATGAAAGGATGAAATACTCAGAGGAAAAATCTATTTTTCTCTCACAGCTAGAAAGCTTGGAAAATGCCCATCGCAGCACCAAAACAAAACTAGAAAACATGGCATTGCAGCTAGAACAGAGCCAAGATAACCTGTCTCACACTCTGTGTGAAATTAAGACCAAGGACTCCGAAAATATGGAATTGGTTAAGGAAAAGGATAATCTTAAAGCTCAACTTGCTAAGTTAACCAAAGAGAAAGAGCTCATGAAAAAGAAGCTCCAAGCTGCTCTGGTTGTGCGAAAAGATCTGTTGAAGAAAATAGAAGAGCATGAAAGTCAAAAAGAGCAGAATAAGAACAATGGCATGGAGATTTCAAGCTTACAGAATAGAGTGCAAGAACTCACATTACAGGCTGAAACTACTATAAAAGGCCATGAAGCGGTTGTTGCGGATCTTGAACAGCAACTGGTTCTGAAGGATGTTGAACTCCTTAAACTGGCCCAGGACTTATCATTGCGCAACTGTCTTGTGGAAAAGTTAGAAGGGAAAAATCGAACATTGCAAGCAAAGCTAGATGATCAGGAAGCAAGTTTGATAACAGCTCTGCATGACCTCAATGAAAGGAGCTTAATCATTGATGCACTTAATTCCAACATCTCTGAAAAAGAGGAGGCCTTTGAACAGGAGCGAAGTGTTATGAAACAGGAGTTGGAGAACCTTCAAGGGGATAAGATAAAGGACAAGGAGGGCTTGAAGGAGGAAATGTCCAGCTTTAGTACTACAGTAGATGACATAAAAAAAGAGCTGGAAAAGGTGAAGCAAGAAAAGGCAGTGATGCAGAAAAAGGCTCAAGTTGCTTTACTGGCAAGGAAAGAGACATTAAGGACATGTCAAGAAAGTGAGAAGAAGTACATTCAAGAGCTAACTGAAATAAAAGAAGATTATACAGCACTGATGGAACAACACAGTCAGCAGACCAATCGCCTTAATGCCATCCAGTTGAGTTATGACCAGAAAGTGAAGGAATTTGAAGACATCTCTCAAGCCTCAGTCACTTACTTAAGTGAATTGAAGACCCTAAAACTGATTGTACAGGAACGGGATGAAACTCTTCAAGACCTTAAGATTTTGCTAGCAGAGAGGGAAAATCAAACCCATGTCAACGCGGTGCATCAAGCAGAACTTGAAGCCCTTTCCTTGAAACTGGAAAGTATGTCCATTGAGTTGGTAAATAAGGAAAAAGGTGTCAAAGAACTGGAGCAAATGAACAAAGTAATGTCCGAGAGATTAAACTGTACAAAAAATCAACTGGAAATAGCAGAGACAGTGATTAAGGAGAAGATGGAAGAGTTTGCCAGACAGCAGCATGCACTAGAGACAGTCGAGCAACAACACCAGCAGGAAAAACAGAGTATGCTACGTGACCGCATGGTGCTGGAGAATCAGATGCACACATTACAAGCCACCATAGTGGAGTTAAAACACACTTTAGAAGCACAAGTTATTGAGAGAGAATCCCAGTCACAAACATTTATCAGTGAAAACAGAGCACTAAAAGAGGACAGGCATCGAATGATAGGGGAGCCGTCTGATTGTGCAGAATTGCAGGCTGAAATGCAAAGCAAGAAGATACACATGGAATCACTACAGAGAGACAAAGGAAGTGTATACATGGTAATGGAACAATTAAAAAGTAAAATTGCAATTCAGGATACTAA
Organism: Esox niger; assembly: GCA_016801105.1. Taxonomy (NCBI): domain Eukaryota; kingdom Metazoa; phylum Chordata; class Actinopteri; order Esociformes; family Esocidae; genus Esox; species Esox niger. The sequence continues at coordinate 5,016 of JACXGJ010004655.1, forward strand.
GTTAATGGAAGCTGGAAATGTAAATGAGGAGCTAACTCAAAAGATATCTGGATTGCAGAATAAATACTCTGAACAGGTTGAGGCTATTAGGAAGAATGAGGTTGAGTTGAAGCTATTTTCTGAAGAACACGAGGTTATTCTCAAGGAAAGAAATGAAGCATTACTGATTTATCAGGCTCAGGTCACAGAAAAGGAAGAACTTATTTCTGTCTTGGAACAGCAACTGCAGAGGCAGATTCATCTGCACGAAGTTGCCATGGAAAAGATGAAGACTGAAGTTGATGAGCTTCAGCAGAAGACTCGAGAAGATACCAGTAAAACAAATGATATGGACAACCAAAGCAAAACCGCACTTCTCACCAGAAAGCTTCATGCGGCCTTAGTTTCCAGAAAAGAAATATTGAAAGAGAATAGCTCTTTGAAGGAAAATGTACAGGCACTCACGGCTCAAATTGAACAAACTGTGACTTCATCCACTGAACTGGAAATGTCTGTGGCCGAGTTAAAACAAAAAAAGGAGATTTTGGAGACTTCTGTGTCATCTTTAAGTATAGAGAAGGAGAAGCTCCTTGCAGACGTTGATCGCATCCTCAGTGAAAATCACAATTTATCTGCAGCCTGCGAAAGCCTCAAACTCACTATAGAAAGTATTACACAACAGAAACAAGCATTTTCATGTCAGCTTGAGTCCCTAAAAGATTTGCAGACCGATGAGTTATCAGTGTGGAAATCTAAGCACACAGAGCTGAAACAAGAGTATGAGTCTCTTTTACAAGCTTATGAGAATGTCAGTAGCGAAATGGACAAAATGAGACAACTTTTGGATGTCGCAAGAAAAGAGCGCCAGGAAGCACTTTTTAAAGCACACAAATCTGAATCTGAGAGAGAAAATCTGGAGCAACAAGTTTCTGAAATGGAGGAAGAAAATGAAAAGATAAAAGATAAGATGAGGGAGTTTACTAAGGCAAAACAGCAGAAAGTGGAAGAGCTGGAGAAGGAGAATAAAAAAATCAAGCCGGACTTGCTGGAGTTAGACGAAAAAGACACAGTTGAAGAGTTGACTATTAAAAACAATCTGTTGAATGCAGAGATCCACACCCTTGTAAAGTCCTCAGAAGAACTAAGAGGGAAACTAACTGTGATGCAGCTTGACAATGTCAGGCTGGCAGAGGAACTAGAAGAAGCAAACTGTTCATTAGAAAACTGGCACACCACATCAAAAGCATGTGAGCAAAATTTGCAAAAAAAACTAGATGATACATTAAATTTGAATAATTTATGCACTACCCAGGTTGAGACGCTGAAGACGGAACTTGCAGCGCAGCTGGAAATCAATGAATCGATGCAAAAGGAAAAAGAAACAAACTCTGAAATAATGAAACAAATAGAGAATGAGAATAAAGGGAAACTGGGAGACAAAGACCACACTATTTCGGAGTTCCAAGAAATCATCAATCAAAACAGACAAGATAAAACACGAATGAATGAGAAGGTCCAAATCTTGGAGGACGACAAATCTCTATTACAAGAGGAACTTGAAAACATCAAAGAGATTTCCGACAAAATGAAGAATGAGAAGGAATATTTAGAGACAGTGATTATCAAAAACTCTGCAAGGATCGATGAACTTGCAGAGGCTGTAAATGTTCTCCAAGCCCAGAACACACAGCTCTCATCTCAGTTGGCTGAAAGCAAAGAGCAGGCCACTCAGGTTTGCCGGGAGGAGGAGCAGCAGCAGCTGAAGTTGGTCAAGGAGTTTGAGGAGAGACTAAAACATTTTCAAAGAGGCAACGAGGGCTCTAAGAATGTAAAGAAGGAGCTACAGGAGTTACTGAAAGAAAAGCATCATGAAATCAGTCAGTTGCAGCTTGATTCCATCAAATACCAAGAGCTGGTTTTAGACCTAGAGCGTTCTCTGAACATTTCAGAGTCAGCACGTGAAAAGGTGGAGAAGGAGTGTAAGGAAATGCATGATAAAATATCTAGTGTTGAAGAAGAGAGGCGGCACCTCGAATCTGAACTTGCCACACACAAGAATCTTCTTAATGAGGCAAAAAATGATTTAGCAAACATAATATCTGAAAAAGACCAATTGGTAGCGGTAGTATCTGAAAAGAAGAAACAAACAGAATGTCAGGCCATGGAGAGAACTAAAGCCCTACAAAATGTTGCAGAGCAGCAAAAGAATATATTCATGGAGAGGGAGGTAATTTTACAGCAACATATAGAGGAGCTTTTGGGTTCAAGAGAGAAGGAGAATCAGGTTGTGTTGGAGTTAAAGAAGCATATAGATTCTCAGGATTTGCAGATTAGTACTCTAAAGAGAGAGGCTGATACTCATTTGGCTAAGTTAGCAGCCCTATCCTCCAGTCCTCAGGGGGCTGATGCTTTGCAACAATGGAATGATATGTTTCTAAATACTTTGCATGAGAAGGACAGTCAGCTTTTAGAGCAGGGCTTTGTTATAACAAAATTCCTTGAAGACGTTAGAGTGAAAGAGAAGGAGGTGAATGAACTGCAGGTCACCAAGTCCAGGCTTGAGAGAGCTCTCGCTGATTATACAGTAGCTGCCACAGCTCATCAAAGGCAATTGTTTATAATGGGTTCCAGCAATAGAGAGCTTAATGAAACCGTGGAGCTCCTGAATCAACAGTTACAGGAATTGAGTGAGCAGGTTGAAAGATTAGAACAGGATAAGAGCAAACTAAACAGACATCTCTCTGGCACTGTAGATTCCACATCTAAAATGCAGTTTGATCTCCAGCACCTGGAAAAGACATTGGCCGACACAGAGTCCCAGCTTCTCTTCTCACAGTCTCTTAGTGACAAGCTTCAAATAGATTTTGAAAAACAGGAGGCAATTTCAAACCATCGGAAGTCACTACTGCAGAACAAAGAGGCTGAAATCTCATCGCTGCTGTCCTCTAGAGATGGACAGATGTCAGGGTATCTAGAACAGCTGCAAGCCAATCACCATGCCCAGGTTGCTGGGTTTGAGGACAGAATTACTGCATTGTACTATGAAAGAGAGAAAGCTGATAAGGAGTTCCGAAGACTTGAGCACAAGGTGAAAAGCCTTCAGGTAAAGGTTAACAAGTCCATTCAGGAAAAGGAACAAATGGCTGCTCAAATGGAAACATTCAGGAATTCCATGATGTCTTTGCAGACTGAGAGGGAGCGTTTGGTGTCTGAGTACAGAATGTCTGAGGCTAGGAATCAGAATGGATTGCAAGCCAAGGAAGGATCAGTGGAAGGAGACCACAGTGCAGCCAAGGGCCTTAAACACGAAATTAGGACTCTGCTTCATCAAATGGATGATCTAAACTCTGAGAACGCCATGCTCAGGGCTCAGCTTATCAGGTATAGAGAGGACTTGAACCAGGTTCTGTCATTGAAGGACAGCCAGTTGAAAGAGTTACTCAAGAAACAACAAGACACAATAAAAAACCTGGAAAACCAGAAAAGCACGGCAGAAAAGCAAAATCGAAGGGCCCTTCTAGAACTCGAGAAGGATAGAGAGGCAAGTAGTGCCTTAAAAGCAGAGAATTCGAAACTTGAATCTCATATCACTGACCTGGAAGCCAAGGTTTTGGCCCTGAATATGGAAAGGGCAGAGACGGATAAAGGCAAAGTGATTGCTGACCTGCAACAGGCCGTGGCAGCGAAATCTACGGAATGTAACGACCTCCAGGCCAAACTGTTTGCCCAGAAGGTGGCTATGGACGAATTGAAGGGAAGCATGCAACGCTTGGAGAGCGAGACTGAGAACAAATTGGGAGAGGCAGAGGAAAAGTACAACAGTGAGCTGGATGCCTTGGAACAAGAGGTTGAATTATTGAGAAGTGAGAAGGAAAACAACAACCAGAGGATTTCCGATCTGTCCAGGGACCTGATGCAAACTGAGCAGCTGCTATCCGACACCAGATGTCAAAGCCGCGAGTTGAAATCTCAGAACGAGTCTCTGGGAAAAGCCATGGCTGCCTTGCAGAACAACCGTGACCAGCTAATTGAGGACTTCAAAATCCTCCGTAACCGTTACGATGAGGAACTCCGAGAGACCCAGGGTGCCATGGCCAAGTTGGAGAGACGATTAGGGGATTCCTCTTCAGAGAATGCTGCCTTGACCACAGAGAGAGACATCCTGGTTCAGAAAATCACTGCTCTTGAGAGCAAAGATGCTTTCTCTCAGCTGACTACACTGGTAGACAAGCTATCTGTGGCCTTGTCAGAGACTGAAAGGCAGCTTAAACGTGTCTCACTGGAGAATGACACATACAGCAGGCAGGTATCAGCCTTCTCCAGGTCCATGGCCAGCCTCCAAGACGACCGAGATCGACTGATGGAGGAGCTGGTTGGGGCAAACTGGACATCAGAGTCTAGGCAAAGGTCAGGTCCAGAGGCAGTCGACAAGGGGGATCCAAGTAGCCATAGAAGCAGCAGTATTGAGGCCCTTCAGACTGAGAGAGATGGGCTGGTAAGTCACCAGTCGTGACTCGAAGCTTGTTTTTTGGATGTCATCTGTTTTGGGTTTTCTGTGTTTCTTCAACTGGCTGTGCAGGGTTTTTGTTTTGCTGTGTGTAAACTTGCTGACAGCATGCAGTCGTCATGTCCAGTCATAAAACTCCTACGGTACAGTACCAGTCCAATGTTTGGACCCACTAACCCATTCACTAGATACGGTTTGTCCATACTTTTGACTGCTACATTCTACCTGTCATGGCTTTGGTGTTTGCCTGCTCGGCATTTGGGTTGTGACCATAGAGAAGGTTAGATACATACTGGTCCAAAGTCAGTTTAGGCATGGACATCAATTTTGAAGGCATCTGCTGTTTTAATGTAGCCAAACTGATGAGGGATTTTCCTGCATATAAAACCCAAAATCTTGCACCGCCTGTGTCGGCATGGTGAAACTGTTTTGCCCTCATACGCTAAATAGCTCCCCAGCGATATACTACAGCGAATGTGACCGTAGAAGGAAACTTTTCATATTGTCATTGTTAGATATGTAGGTTTCCCCCTCAATCAAATAAAATGTAATTATGCCTCAACTATATCCAATCCGCATAACATCTAATAACGTTTCAGATGTCTAGTCGATTCACCGATTATTTTCAATAAGGTTAGCGAGGCAGACCAAGATGACTGGTAAGAAGACGATTATATTAGGGTATGTAGGCTACTGTACCCAACAATATTTTATATGCAATATACAGTGGAAAAATATAAAATGAAAATTTTTAAGTCAGGTTCCAGTGTCCAGATATTATATAAAGTCTTTCACAGATGGACGTTCGGTAGAGCGCAGGGTTTGGGGTGCCACATTTGACACGTTTTCAGCCAGATAAAAACCTATGATAGGGCATCCAATTTGATCCTTGCTGATGCCCTGGTAGGAGTTCTGTCAAACCAAACTCAGGAAGGTTGATACTGAAAGTCCCACCCATGTGACAGAAATAGCCGATGCCTTCAGGGGCGGTGTCTACGCCCTCATGACATAATGGGGGAGTCGTCTCTATGGTTTTGGCACAGGGATTCAGTTGTAATATCTTGTTGTTTTCAGTGTGCTTGGTCTTTTCCTAATTCTTTTTTGTCTGTTGAAGGAGAAGAGGCAGAAGGTGGATGAGATGCATAAAGCGTTGCAGCAAGCGGAGGCCATCAAAATGCAGACTGAAAAAGAACTCAGTGGGTACCGGGCAGAGCTGTCTGAACTGAGGTAACATCCTGTTATTTTGTTTAGCTTAATGAATACACCCATGGCCAAAACTGTAGTGTCTTGTGAACGTATTAAAATCCCTGTCCAATTCCTATTTTAGTGAACAGCTAAAGGTACATTACTTTTTGTTCTCTGTTTCATTTTAAAACACTACCACAAAAATGTGAGCAATGTGAGGGGGCTTTGATTTTAACTTGGGAAATAATGACATGTAAATATGTAGCTAAATATTCAGTCCCTGTACTGTGGAAGTTTCCAGTTTACACAGAAAGAAGAAATTGACCTGTTGAAGACAGCTCTCATCGGCATTACCAATCTTTGCAAACAGGAGACATCATAAACATATCACATTAATACGTTTTATTGTCAATGTTTTAAAATGAAATATTAAACAGAAGGCTCAGGCTCTGCTCCTTTTCTTGTTCTGTCGGGGCGTACTGCACTCTTCTCACTATAAGTGGGTAAGTGTGTCCAAACTTGACTGGACTGGTACTATATATGTTTTTAAAATGTGCTGTTTTTCTTGATTGTCCCACCCATTGTAATTCAGTCAAATCTGAGGATTGGTCAGGGGTTTGAATACTTTTGCAAGGCACCATATATAGTTGATTGCATAGGAATCCGAATAACTAACTCTGTCCACCGCTGTCCACTCAAGTGTTAGTGCAATGACCTTCGACCTCTGCTTCGTCAGGTCAGAGAAGAACAGGTTGCAGTCCGAGTGCCAGCGTCTGGCAGGGGAGAGGAAGGAGACTGTGGCTCTGACCGGGAAATCCTCTGAGGACCTGTCTGTGGCTCAGCTCCAGGCAGAGAGAACTCAGCTACAGGGTCATCTGCAGCGCTGCCTGTACGAGATCCAGCAGAGAGACCTGCACTGCCAGCAGCTCAACGCCAAGGTGCTGAACGCACGCACGCACGCACGCACGCCAGACACCGATGCCTACCCGCAACTTAATGATCTGTAGTCTAATATAACAAATACAATCCAGCAAAAAAATCGCTGGACCCAGAAACCAGCACATTAATTGAATCCAAGTTGATCATACTAACCACTAATCCTGTCTCCTGTCCCCTACTGTGTCCTCTGCTCTCCTAAATCAGCTGCAGCAGGTGGTGGAGGAGAAAGCGAGCATCTCTACCCAGTTGAGGGCAGTTTCTCAGACACTGAGGGACACCCAGAACCGCTGCTATTGGCTGGAGAGCCACGCTTCCTCAGACCAGCAGAACCTGGGCCTTGGCCAGGTAAGAAACAGTTTCTGACTGAGTGTATCCTTGTTGGTTTGCATGTCTGTGCGCTTGACAGCCTGTCAGTATGTCTCTGGAAGTACGGTATGTCATGTTTGTTTCTGTGGCCACGTGGTCATCCTCCTTACCGAAGTGATTTAGCGGAAGCGTCCTGCTGTTTGCTCTTCCATCCAGCAGGGGTCAGGGTCTGTAGAAGTGGCTCCGGGAGCTCCCCAGGAGAGGAGCAGTGCTGTGGTAGACATGGATGCACTGGAACCTGGAGGACTCCGCACTAGGTGACTCTGTCTGTCTGTCTGTCTGTCTGTCTGTCTGTCTGTCTGTCTGTCTGTCTGTCTGTCTGTCTGTCTGTCTGTCTGTCTGTATATCTCTATTGGGGAAACGCACACACGTGTTCTCGCAATCTGAACGATGGCTGACAGTTTGGCCTGGCAGTGAAAAGGAGGATCACAGTGATTGTCTCTGTGTAGGTTTTTGTGTGTCTTTGTAGTGGGTCATTATCACCTGTCCAAGTATTTTTTTTGTGGTGCCACAGGACCCAGTTTGTCCCACATTCTGTCCCCTCTATGAAGCAGTGATGTGTGACATCACATGAGTCTGTTGAGTATCTGATTGGTTACTCAGTGGTCAGACAACCCAGTTTAAATTCAGACTTGTACCAGCTAGTTATAAAGCAAGAAATTGTCCCTTGATGGTCATTGTTCCTGTGCTTGGATGTGGTAACAATTTGGGATGTTACCACATCCATCTGTTTGAGATGTGCATCTCATAGTCCTTCTGGCCAAGACTCATGTTGTTTCCTTGCTGTACTCTGTTTTCAATTGATGGAGTAGATAATGGAATATAGGCTTATGAATATGTTTTGCTTATATGAAACACTGATCCGATGATCAATGCTACGTGTGTGTCTGTGTGTGTCTGTGTGTGTCTGTGTGTGTCTGTGTGTGTCTGTGTGTGTCTGTGTGTCTCCGTGTGTCTCCGTCTCTCCGTCTGTCTGTGTGTGTGTGTGTGTGTGTGGCTCTCCTTGTGTGTGTGTGTGTGTCTGTGTGTGTGTCTCTCCCCGTGTGTGTGTGTGTGTGTGTTGCAGGCTGGCGGGGGTGGAGCAGAATGTGGTCCAGCTGATGGAGAGTCTGGCTGAGGAGCGGGCCAGGAGGGAAGCAGCCGAGGAAGCCCTGGGATTGGCTGAGGAGAGAGCCAATAGGTGACAAACACACCCTCCATCACAGACACATTAATGTGGGATCATATGTAGCTGGACGCAGAGCCAGGCATTGTCACTGTATTTCAGACACCGCCAGAGTGCCTGTCTGTTTTTACCATCTTATTGTTCTAACCAAATGCAGTCTCATCTTTCATTACACCATTAAGTCAACAAGAATGTGACCATTAATCACACACACCTACTATCTTTGGTCAACTGACCTGTTAGTACTTTACTGGTTCCTGTAGATGTGTATAGTTGTCTCACAATATAGGGTCCAACGCAAACATTTTTCTCACAGGCCAGTTGGTCTGAAATCTACTGGCCTGGACTGAATAAAAAAAACATAAAATAATTGTATTTTCCAGATATATAGTATGTAAATATCACATCATCAGAATATTGATTAATACTCCAGATTTGCATGTGATATGAGACATGAAAGCTGATACAAGCAATTGCTGTTTACATAAATATTATGCAACGCTCATCATTACTTTTCAATAAATGGTTATCAAAATATTAACTACTATAAATATTATCATCTTTGCATGAAGATGCCTGCTTATTTGATGTGACATCAAAGCATGAACATAAAGTAGAGTTCATGTTTATGGTCACATAAATATGTCACAATACGGTACTTTCACTAGTTGGTTGACTGGCTTGTTGTTGTGTGTCACTGCTAGCAAGCGCTTAGGCAGGCGTAGTAAACGTGACACAGTCGATAAGCCATGTCCGTATGGTTTCTCTGTCCGTATTCACAGACTATGTCATGGATCTGGTCTGTGAATGGTGTCTCCCTCATCACAACATGACTGGCGACCATAATTAGTTTTAGACTAATTTTTATGGGAAAATTTAGTGCTGGCCTGTACGGGCAGGGGACTGTATTTGTGTACTGGCCTGACGTTAGGTCTTACTGGACCGGGGCCAGCAGGCCATTGTTAATGTTGAACCCTGCTCTATAGTTGCTGGAATGTTATTGTTAATTAACAACTTGATAGTGAAGGTGGTGTCCGGTTCTTCTTCAGTGTTGACTCCAGTCCATCCAAGTCGAGCCAAAGAGATTTCAGCATCCAGCTGGAGGCAGAGGAGGAGTGGGAGGCGCTCATCCTGAATCCCAACGAACCCCTGGTCACGCGCAAGGTCAGTGTCACAAACACCTAGTACTGCCAAGAATACCGCCTTCTGGTGACCCCTCACTTCACCGACGCTGTCTGGCGACCCCCCCACTTCGTGTCAGGAGAAGCCGAACAGCTGTTTGACCAATGATCCTCTCCCCTTCCTGTCCTTTCCAGGTGAAAGGCGGGGTGCTGGCATGCAGGCGCTGGCTGCGGGGGCGGAGCCTTTACTGCTCCAAGCTGCTGACATCACGGGCCCGCTCACGCTACCTCTTCCTGGGTTACCTGCTGCTGCTGCACGTGGCTGTTTTCATGTGTCTCGCCGGAGCCCTCTAGAGCAGGAGTTAATGCAATAGCACGTTGCAGATAGAAATTGCGGCCCGGTTTCCTCCAGAAAACTAAGAATGTCTGCTCTACACAATGTACTTGTCAATTGGTTTTATATCCCTGGGATGTTCCAGAGATGCAAGTATTTGTCTAGTTTCAGGAGTCAGGGCTTTTCGAGTGTGTGTCAAAAGTCTTGTCGCCTTTTCTGTTTTTCTATTTCTCCTTAATCTGTGATGGAAGTGGATAAGAATAACAGGGGGAGGAGGCTCCTTCAGTTCGCGTGTACTGCGTTGTTTCCTCCTTCCATTTTCTAGTCAGATTATTGCAGAGTTAGGAAAGGAGGCCAGGGGACAATGGCTGTTTCACTGTTTGAACACACACCTTGGAGGGACGATTGGGTCCTCTCCATGTTAATGCCTCTGAGGTCACAGAAGCCATATCCAGTCAATGAACACAACCATTACACATACGAAACACGTGTGTGAACAGGCAAATGAGTGTATTTCCATGTGTCTGCAAGAGAAAACACTAGTTCATCGCAATGATTTCCCCATCCAGGACAAAACAGTCCAAGGTGGTACATCAACAGACTCACCGTTGTACCGTGTTTGGCAAGACGGTTCTGCGGTATTTAATGGGAGATGGGTGGAGAAAGCCTAGACCCTTGGTTCTGTTAAGACCTTCCAACACCAGCCCGTCTGGACCCAGCCCGTCTGGACCCAGCCCGTCTGGACCCAGCCCGTCTGGACCCAGCCCGTCTGGACCCAGCCCGTCTGGACCCAGCCCGTCTGGACCCAGCCCGTCTGGACCCAGCCCGTCTGGACCCAGCCCGTCTGGACCCAGCCCTGGTACCGTGTTGTATTTCATAGCTGTTGCATTGAAAGCTATGCACTGAAGTCCCGTTATATGTACCTCATCTCAGCAACAGCCCCCCCATTTTAGTGAGAGGTGGTGGAAAGTATGGAGCTCAGTGTAGGCCCAGGAGGTTTAGCTGACCACGTGTTCTGACCGTGAAATGCAACTATGGACCTATGTGTTAGGCTTCTACTGGAACCAAAGGTTTTTCTTGGTCAGATCACCTCCTGCGTCATACTCTCTTTTGGTTGGAGCTTCTATTCCCTTGCAAGTATGAAAGGACAATGTTGTGTTTAAGGGTGAAGTGTAAAAGGTTGAAAGTCTACTGTATTCGTGTGTATTTATGCATCTGTATTTGTTTCACTGTGTCCCCCAATGCTCTGCTGTTCACTGTACATTTTTGTTGTTTCCATGCTGACTGAATCACATGATTGATTATCTCAGGGTGGCGTTTCACAAAGCAGGAGGCAATGTGAGCTGGAACCCCTAGTTATATCATAGTAATCATTATAACAAGAGTGTATCTCCACTAAAACCATTGTGGCTTCATGACAACTTGTCACTCATAGTCATACTAGACATGTTTTGCTTGACAAATGATGAATGTAGGTGGCCAGAGTACATGCAGCTTTCAGACTAGGCTGGGAAAGGTGTCTTGGATTAGTTTATTAGCCTGCTGAGGTGAGGTAATGTCTCCTGCTTTGTGGGATGACCCCCTGTTCTAATGTTGATGTTCTGATGTTGTTGTCCTGATGATCTGTATATACAGTGTGATTGAGGAAAGGACGCAAAGATAAATGTATTTATGAGGGACTACTAATGAGCGAAGTCAAGATGTCAGATTTTCTAAATAGGGTCTATTTTTTAAAGAAATCAAATGATTGGGACAGTACTTACTATCCTGGCCGGTTGATGACATAAGCTGGCGTAACATGTGTGCAATACTCTAGAGGTCGACATTTTAATATGTGCACGGTAGCTGTCGCCAAGATGAAACCATTTTAATAAAGCTGTTTGAAAACACTACATTCTAGTAACTTGTTTTTGGAATGTGAGTGTTTGCACAATGGTTTCATCAAAGTTAAGAATTTACTAAATATGCATGTTTCTGCTCTCATATTTATAATTGATAAAAACGAGTGAGTTGTTTTTGGATCGAATGGAGAAAACTTTAACATAGGCCATCACAATGTCAATTATTGCCGAGAAGTTAGATTAAGATTATAGCTCCAACTTTTTATCTTTCTCTGCAACTAGAACCTTCTGTCTAACCACGAATTCCATGTCTGTCACTCAGTTAAGTCAACAGAATATCCCATGAGAAATGCACTTTTTTCCCTCCTATTCAGATCTTGTGCAGAAAGAAAAACGGTCACAGAAAAAAACACGTAAATTTAGGGAGGGAAAAAAAGCTTTATTTTCAATCAAATATTTCGAAGACATGAGCAACCAATTCAGACCCTTCTCCATAAAGTGAAATATATAAGATTACGCCAATGTTGTAAAGCAGTTTACACTAGGTAGAACCACAGTGAGCCTTATCAGGGTCTCCATTTGCACCCATGTCATTTGTCAGGAGGTAAGTTCTGATGAAACTCCTTCAAGCATCGGGTGTCCTTCGCCCCTGGAGAACGACATTTCCCTGTAACGAAGGGGGATGACAAATATGACTCAGTTACTCGGCAAAAAAACGTCTGCGAAAATTGACGTTTTACAAGAAATGTGATGCTGGTGGTGGGAAGTTTCTTTTTTTGTGACGCTGTGGTGAAGACTTTCTCCACACCTCTAGCGTTGAGAAGCCTACACAGGGTGAGCGTCATGACAGCCCCCGTAGCCACCACAAACAGAATAACGCGTGCGATGTCCACAATGAAGCCAGTCATGTCTGGTGAAACAACAACAGTTGGACAGAATTAAGCCACATGGGGAGGAAATGTTTCATTAGAAAACTAGAGCTAAAACCGTAGCATCTTGATCTCATAGTTTCCTAATAGATAAAATGGCTGCAGTTGATAACGTGTCGACCATGTGAATAGAGTACAACCTTCACCACAGACAGGTTTTTCATCTTTCACACAGACTTCTGTGACTTCACCACTTCCGGAAAGGTAGGGGAAGTGAAGGATGAGAGAAGGATGAGTCTGTTTATTTCAAAGCATAACCCATCTGTGGGTTGATTCTGTTGAGGTTCTGTAACTTACTGGTCACGTAAATGTCCAGAGGTGGACTAATGGTGCGGTTTGGATCACAGTAGTCCGGTTGTGAGGCCACACAGCGGTACTGACCCGAGTCATACAGGCTGATGTTGTGGAGGTTCAGGAGAGACTCGCCTGTCCCTGGCCCGATATGATTCCAGGTGAGGGTGTGTCTGGACCGATTCCTCACTGGTTCACATCTATCCCCATCTTCCCTGCACCATGAAAGTATGGGCGTGACATTGAAGCTCACACTGCAGGACAATGTGACAGAGCCAGAGATGGGAACGCTCCACGAGGTGCCATTAGACACAGAAACTGATGTTTTACATGCAATATCTGTGAAACAAAAAAAACACAAACAAGCCTAGAATAAGAGGGTTATTAAAATCACATTTGATGAGTTCAAGGTTTTCAAATGGTCACATGTAAAACAACAGATAAAGATAAACTGCAAAGATAGCGTTGTATGACCTTTACATCTCCCAAATTCCTCCACACCTTCCAGTCACCCATGGATGTCTTAGTAATTGGAAGGAATGGCATTCATTATATGCGGGGTTATGCGAGTTTAGATGTGACATCATTACGGACCTATCCCAGATCCAGTTTGCACTGGATTTGTACTGGGCATTCATACAGTGAAGAATGTTCACAGGGGATTGTCAGATTCTTTGTGGAAAAAAAACATCAATCATTTTCTGGCACATTGACCTACAGTATTCATAAATAGTTGTTACGTTGTGGATTCTCATTTTTACATTTTAGTATATCAGGTTTGCTATTGTCCAAGTACTTGTTCAACCTGACAACTGATATTTTTTTTCTCAGAACATTGCATTCTGAGAAAATGCCACACAATCATTTAAAGGAAAAGATGAGAGTCACATAGTTCAGTGTTTCCCAACCCTGCTCCTGGAGGCACACTGCCCTGCATGTTTTAGATCTCTCCCTGCTCTATCACACCTGATTCAAATTAATAGCTCATTATCAAGCCCTTGATGAGGTACATCGGGTGTGTTAGGGCTGGGATAGATCAAAAACATGCAGGGTGGTGTGCCTCCAGGAGCAGGGTTGGGAAACACTGACAGTTGATCTTTCTATTAAACGTAATATCATTGAGAAGCATCAATTTGGTACAATTTTACAGTATATAATGTGTCACAGAACATGACTACGTTGCATCTAATCCCGGAGAAATGGTTCACGTTTCAACATGACAATGACCCTAAGCGCACTACAAAAGCAACTGTACACTGTCTGCATGACAACAAGGTGAATGGTCTTGAATAGCCTCATCAGAGCCCCGACCTAAATCCCTACAAGAATCTGTGGAGTGATTTGGAGAGTGCAGTCTATATATATTTTTTCTACAGATAACGGTATATATGAAGGATGTTTTAATATGACAAGTTTATTTTAAGATTGTTATTTTATTCAAAAAATGTCTTAAAGTTGGCAATTGATGTACAGTTTGTAACACATGTTGCTAGCTTCACAGTTATAAGATAAATGGATAGGCCTAATTATGGCATAATGTAGTGCTGAAAGTAGAATACTTCTCATGGTCACAGAAAATAGGAGCAATACTGTTAATAAATGTCATGCTTATAAAAAGAAAAATATTATCATTTACCTTGAAGTTGCTTTGCTAACTGCAGAAAGAAGCTGATAACCAAGTCTTTCCCTCCTTTATTTGAGTTAAATATATGCATTTTCTTAATTTGAGCATTAGTCATTAGATAATATTGATTGAACCACGATCAGTTATTTTCCACAGAAGGCATTGTTTGACTGTCTAGATGTGGTATACTTCTGCTATTGCTTCCGCACTCCGCAGTGGTTTTTAAGGCTGTTGGCTGTTGACAATAAGTCCTCACGACCTCAGGTTCCCTCTAACGCCAGTACCGTCATGCCTAACCGTAACTCTAAGTTAACCTGAAACGTTAAGCGTAAACCATATTAGTGACGAGACATTTTTCATTTTCAATCGATAACGTTATGGACCAACAAAATAGCGACACGTTAAGTAAAATTGTTAGTGTTGTCATATGGGGGATTTTCCTGCACAATAAGGCTTTTATGTTAATGGGTTTGGGCGGGTCGATTTACGGATTGTATTGTATAGTAGAACTAGTGTTTGGGCATGTGTGTTGTGAAGTCCGCGTATGACTGATGTATTGCCAATGAAATCTGGCAAACTTGGCGTAACAGCGAGTCGTTAAGGACCAATAGCACTGGGGATATGTTGATAGCAAACGTAATTGCACCGATTAATGTTCATACTGAACGTAATTACGGTGGATAAGGTAGTGATGGGCATTCCGAATCATTAAAGTGAACTGAATCATTCAGTACAATTATTTGAAAAGGATATTTTGAATCACTGATTGAATAAATCATTTTTTCCAAGCTCTTAATTATTTCTCTATATCATGGTTGGACCTTATTGTTTATTATAAAAGCACTTTGTTAAATGACTCAAAAAAATAGCAAAGTTACCGAATTAACCTTTTTTCTAAAATTACTAAATTATTCAGTCTACATAAAATAATATCACAAGCAAATGCAATTAAAAACCAGTGTTTTCATATCTTAACATCCATATTTGTTTCTTGCAGAGTCGGAGCCGCTCTGGTTCTTACCACAGGAACACCACCGTTTTCAGAATTGGCTAGAGTTGCTGTTGCCATAAGGTTGACATTATGTATTTGGACTTTATTAAAACTGCAATTGGTAATGTGTTGACAATGTGAAGATTTACACAGTCACGATGTTATTTTTTGAGTTGAGGAGTTTGTGATAGATGTTTTTCTTATCTTTCCAAAAATGACCCACCTGTAGCAGCATATAGACATGTTGTAGGCCCACTTTGGGTGAGTGTAGGCTATCTCTCAGACACACATGCATTCAGCATGCTAGGACCCCCCAAAAAAGATTGCCCCCGCTAGTCAGGTGACGCAGATCTATGTATTCGGTTCTAGAATCGTGGGTGCATTCAATATTTGAATCCAAACAAATCAAAAAGTTCTTGACTACGGAAAGGTGAAAAACAAGATGAGTACCAACAAATCAAGATTCTTCCCCTCTCTCTACGACGAGTCTAACGCATGTGGCGAGATTTGGACTTCAAATTTTCTTAACAATAACCATTGCAATGCGCAGAAGCCGCAGAAACTAGCGCTCCACGAGCAACGGCAGCATCAACAGATTTTAGACCTGGAGCAATGGCCCAACACCGGCATCCTCGTCACAACCAAATACCAGCCTCTGGAAGCATTCAGTCCTCCAGCGGGTAGGCGAACTGCGATCAGGAAGAGCGAAATGGACCAAGTCAACGAGGTGGCTATCCTGATGAAGGAGTTGGAGTTAGGAGCGCAGATGGGAGAGCATTTGGATCGTAGCAGATGTAAATACGAGCCTACTTTTTTGCCGGACCGCACAAGCGGTGTTGTGCGGAAATCATGCCCCCTGCCGAAAATCTCCCCCTTCGAGTGAACGCGCACTCTCGATTCTCATTGCTGCGGCTTGTGTGGTTGTTGAGAGGACTGTTTTGCCTACATATTTCACTGTTATTCGTAGCAAAAAGCCACATTTATCTGCGTTTCATTACATCTTTTAAGGCAGCTTGACCGCGTGGGAAGGCACTGACTGCAGTTTTCGGTTGGTTATTTGTATCAGGTGTATTACTATAAACAAAATCAGTCATATCTCCCATTTCTTATTCGACTAGCGCTTTCTTAATTGTAAGGATAATAATTCAGCCACCATTGTCCTCCCACCCCTCAATCTTGGGACTGCAAAGTCCGGCACACTTAATAGTCATTTTTGTAGCTCATGTTCACCAACTGACTGCACCACAAACATTATCTGAATCACAATTTTAAGACAATTATTTATTAATTTTTTTTGGGGGGGGGGGCATTTCGGCAAGGCCATTTTCCTGCCTGGGGTGCAGCAGCATCACGCGATTATATTGCCTATGACTATGAAAATGAACTACAATCAACAGCTTTTAGTTTTTTGTGAGAAGTGTAATCTCCAAAGACCTTTGGGAGTCAGTTTCTCCTAAAAAAGTGTGCCAAGCTTATGAAAATGATAAATTCTGAATCCGTGGACAATGGACTACAACACAATGCTTTTCTTATATTGTTTGTTTAAATTTCATTTTCGCTGGGGAGGTCATGTTGAGACCAAGGATCTCTTACAGTCCTGCATTGATCCAAGTGTGAAGTATAGGGAGCAAATCCCCCCAAAACGAAACTAACTCAACTGTTAACACAATTCAAATTTGGAAAATTCTAAGTGAAATCAATAATCAGAGGTCAGACAGGTACACACAAATGTAAACTCAGGTTATTCTTATGGAATCACTGTGATGGTTTTCAGATGAAACTGTTTGAATGTAGGAATTGAATTGTTTTGGCCAACAGCATGGCTGGAAACAGTGCTCTTCCATCACAATCCAGGATGCAGTGGCAGCTCTAGCCTTTTGGAAGCCTCCCTATCAGTTGGGGACTCCCTAGCAGTCCGAGGCCCCCAAGCGGTCTGGGGCCCTAAGCAACCACTTAAGTTGCTTATGCCTGGAGCCGGCCCTGCTGTATCGATTATCAAAGAAAAGAGAGCAGTTAAAAGTGATGTGGTTTCATATCCGTGGTAGTGGTCGCATAATGTATACCAAAGCTTTTAACCAGTCTGCATTCATTCTTCAGAACGCATGATTTTAAATTAAATGTATCTTAATGGTTGGGACTGTTAACTCAGGTTAAGTTAAAAGAAAAATGTATAGATGAGTGGCAGGACAAAGCTTAATTAATGTGCTTTTCAAGTGGACAAGACTATAGGCCAGGGGTCTCCAAACTATTCCACGGAGGGCTGTGTGTCTACAGGTTTTCTCCCTCTCCTTGTACTTGATTGACTAATTAGGTTAATTGACTACTGATTGGTTAATATCTACCTTCACCTGGTTGTTTAGGTGTGAACTGGGAACCAATTTATAGGTAAAACCAAAAACCCGCAGACACACGGCCCTCCATGGAATAGTTTGGATACCCCTGCTATAGGCCCAATAGCCTTACATTTTGAAGTGTCTGAACCTACTTTACATTTGACATGACTGTTTGGTGATTTCAAATCAACACCTTATACGTTGCTTTGATGCTCTCTTTTTCCCATAGATTACTTCCTAAAGAACCTTCAAGCGTCCATCATCCAAAAACTGAGAGAAGACTGCTTCAATATCGGGAGAAAAGTTTAGCCTAAGCATGCTTTTTATCACAATGTTATTTTTTCTTTCCTACAAAACAAATGAATGACAAACAATCTCATGTCATCAGTTTTATTGAGTGCAAAGTTTCAATCACAATCTGGACATCCTGTTTCTGGCATCGTATTGATGTATCAGCAGTAGAATGTGAAAGGTGTTCATTTCTGCACAAAACTGGTCAGCATCTACAGAACAGACGGAAAGGGTTTTATTTTACAATACATAGCCTACATGGTAACATAACCGTCCATCCACAACCATGAGGGTTTGTCCACCAAAATGAATGAGGGAAACCAAAAAGAAACCAAATTCGTGGCTGAACGATCATATTTACACACAAACACGATGGACTGGGTGGGAACAACATCTGCCTGGATCAAGGTTGCCAGATTGCATTGACAGTATCCCGAAAAATGACCCGCAGACTACACAAAATAACAGCAACTCCCCCCCCAGTAAATCCACCAACCAAAGCTGATTTTTGCCCCAACGCTCTCATTAAAAATAGCACAACTGTACGCGAAACAGTCCCACCTGACGACACTGGCCTGGATTCATCTGAAAATGGAGACAGCGCATTGCCGCAGGCTACAGGGGTCAGTTAAAAAGGAAATCCGGATCAATAATCTTCATCTGACAGTGTGACAGTGTTCATACCGGCAATGACATGGTGAACAGAAGCCTGTGACACTGGACGTTTTTTTTATTCACGGCGCTGTTACTCATTTGAAAAACTCCCTCCCTCCCTTAGCATTACAGTCACCGAAGACTAATAACAATTTTGTCTCTCCACGCGACCTGCGATCTGTGTACTTCTCTCCATCCGTTGACAGAAACTATTCGGTCACTTCTTCATCTAATCAAATATGTATAAAACCAGGCTTGTGTGAGTATTGGGACTAATGCATGCCATGCCTACAGTCCATAATAATATCAAAAGCCAGCTATGAATTCAAAATTTGCGAGGCACAACCTGTTTGCTTCACTTGCTGAGAACGACTCAATAAAACCCAGAATCCATAAAGAAGGCCAAACACCAGGATCGAGGGCTGCCCTAACTGTTTTCCCTAGATCTCCAACAAGTACATCACACAGTAGTATAAAGTGCATTTCAACTGGTTCTTGTTGAAAAAAGTACAATTTAAATTTGCAGTTACAATCATCAGGGAGATCAAATGTTGCATTAGACATTCAATTTTTGAAGCAGGAAATTAACTACTGAAAGTATTCAATGCTAAAAATGAGTCACTGTCTCAGTACCATTGTACCTTTATACTAACTACAAGCCCTTATTCCAAATCAGTCCAGTCAACATTACAGAATGCATAAATATAATGCTTTCAACAAATATGACACGTATGTAGAATGATTACAGAGCAAAGAATTAATTAGACTGAAATCTTGAATATTTTCTGACTGGATTCTTTGGCCAAACTGTGATTAGGTTTGACTGACTTATCAAATGCTTGACAAAAGAAAAATATCACTGAGCCTATACTTCTGTTTAGAAAGTTTTATTTCTTATTTTTTTTACAATTTTGTAAGGCCAGTTAAGCTACACTGTGTCCAAGAGGGCTACAGTATTTAATTTATGATTATGTTCATTCTGAAAGGCTGTTTTGAGGCATTTTTAAGGAAACTGAAAATTTACAGTGGGGAGCGAATTTGTATTTTTGTCATTTGAACAGCTCTTTCCTTTTTTCTCATGTCTTAGCATTACAGTCATTTGATAGTTATACATGATTCCTCATCCCTTGGAATAAAATATGTTGTAACTTGTTCATCTAATCAAAGATATTTTTTGTATATACACTACATTATCAGGTTCATTGCAAAAGGCTGTTTGGAAGCATTGTCAAGACACTAGTTTCACAAGCGCAATTGTTTGGCACCCATTCAATTTAAGTGTTTTTCTCGCCTCACCATATGTTCTGAAAAGTCTCTTCCAAACATGGTGGCAGATCCTCACTCTGTATCTATTCATATACAGTAACAGTAACTATATATCTTTGGATGAATTCACCACCCTTTTATTGCGGACTTCAATTGTGCCAAATGTTCGGTTAACTTTTACTGATCAGGTCACTCAATTTGCTGTCAAACTGTTTTAAGTTATACCTACAATAGCTGTGACTGAGAACAGTGTACAATGGGAATCTGACTTAGTTGTCAATTATTGGTACTGACAAAAAAACACTATAACAAGCTGGAACACGTAACTGGAGATGGCAACAAAAACAGAGTTGAGCTAGAAGTCGTTCAAACCCGCCGCAGCAGTGTTTACACAGCATCTTCGATTACACTATTCGTCACGTGCCCACGCACTTCTGGTTTCCCTGGTAGTAGTTGTAGGTTTTCATACATTACCCAAGACCAGTTAATTTACGTTAATTTGACCGTAGGACAAAAAGAGCTACAGCGTAAGCAGTGCATTGCGGGTTTGATTTAATGGAGCTCATTGTCTACAAAAAAATGAGTTAATATGCGCGGCATCCTTCTACATGCTTACAATATACAGTATATACATTGTGACCTATCCATGACTCTTCTGTTCTGAAGCTTTGGGTCCCGGGAGCACGAACGTGACAATTCTCTCCGCCTCATCGGCTGTTGTATGCTTTCCCTGGGTTGCTATGGATACTGTCCCGATTAGACTATCACAGATGCTGAGACAAGGATATGACATATGTACAATGTAACTATACAGACATGGTCAAGGAGAGATGACTGACAGCTTGAGATAGAACACTTTCACCCTTCAGTAACTCCAAAATGAGAGCATGGTCATGAAATACATCAGAGCCAAAGTGGTCTTCTTGCACAATGATAGATAGAGAGAGAAAAAGAGAGAGAGATAGAGGAAGAAAGACGCTTTTACCAATTTTAATATACAAATGTGATAAAAAGCTGAGTTTGTCAGAGAGTTTGTTTAGTCTCCAGCTTTAGAGCATTTTCAGAAGGGTTACGCTGCATTTTCACATCCCACCCACCAGAGAGTGGGACTACACCTGGAACTCAAACATATCTGTCTGCTTCTTGGCCAGCTTTGCCACCTCCTGGCGAATGGCCTGGACCAGGGCCGAGGTGGAGAGGCTGCTGAGGGGGATGCTGTCTCTGGACTCCCCCACATCAGGCAGGCTCTGCTGGGACGCCGTGGTGGCCGGGGTGGGGAGAGGCTCCGCGGCCTGGCCGTAGTTCAGGGGGAGTCTCGGGGGGCTGCTCTGAGGGTAGCGGGGATGAGGGAAGGCCTCCACGTACCCCGGCAGAGCCACCTGGAGGAGAGAGGAGGCCATGCATCAACTAAGCGATCACATTCGTTTTGGATCCCAACCAAAATATGTTTTGGGTGAAATCCTGATTGTCTCAGTTTTCTGGGTGAACACTGTGTCTCTTGTTCCAGTGTATCACTCAGTGACGTGTTGTCAGGGCTAGCCGGGTAGGCAGCGGTTACACTGATTTAAAAAAAGCTGTTATGAAAGGCGAAATGTTACTAATAGTATCATATGAATATAAAAATGTATAATCGTTTTTACAAGACAATATTTCTTCTAAAAAATTCAGTTGGATGTTTATTCTCTAAATCCCTGAATTGGCTCTAACAGCATCTCGATGATCGTATTCCAGGTGCAGGGCCGGCTCCACGCATAAGCAAAATAAGCCGGCGCTCAGGGTCTCTGACAGCTAGGGGGCTTCCGCCTGCTGGGGGACAGGGGGGCACCAATTTATATTTTGCTTGGCAAAAGGCTAGAGCCAGTTCTGCCCAAGTGCCAGGGTATGGTAATGGTGCCATGACTCCCTTCCCATATAAATGCATTCTATTGCTTCAATGGTTTACCTGTGATGCTAGTAGGCTGATTCGTGTTGAGTACAATATATAGTTTGCCCATTAATATTGCCTTGAAGGTGTCTGTGGATGAACAGAGGTTATGTTTGCCCTATATGTGTTTATATGTTTTGGCACTGGCATACGGAGAGTGCCAAAAGGTACAAAAGTTAGCCGGCTAGCATAAACACTAACCTGACCAAATCATATTAATACACACCTCAAACACTTCTTCAATTAATCCATACCAGAAAGGAAAAACTAATGAATTTAATGTATAAGTGGAGGTCGGCTGCTGCAATTAGCAGGTCATTGTGGAACAAACATGAGATTAACTGGTTTATTATGCAAATATACCATTAATAATGAAGACACAAAATAATTTAAAGCTGCTATTTCTGCCAGGCTGGTTAGATCAAATCGAAGCATCACTACGTTCAGGTTCTACTCAAATTGATCTTCAGTGCCACCTAGCTGCTGTGGATGGTTACAGCTGTTAGTTGAACTTTGTGTGTGCGTTCGTAGAACGTCATCATCTAAGACTATAAGTTGTGTATCATGCACTTGTTCATTGTTTACATGTGGTGAAAGCTGTTTCTTAATTTTGTTGAGCTTACATCATCTTGAGTTAGTAGTGCTTTATTTCATGTGATGATCCTGAGCTCAATCAATGTTTTGTGAGTGAATGCAGCTCTGATAATAACCAGTACCGACCCAGCTACTGACCTCACAACACATCACAGATTGTACATATATTCAAATGGGTGAAAAGATAAGAAAATATACACAAGCACACTTGGACGAGACTCACACGATAAAAGAAAGAAAAAAGTAATAACGAAACTGTGTTGAAATATCTGTTACTTTTAAAATGAACTTTCTATTCAAACCAAGCGTTTGAACTCCACTTTTGGGTCACTTCTGGACATGAAATGTGCATGATTTTCTGACTCTACAAAAAAAGATCAAAAAGAAAAAAATAGGTGTTCATTTAGGAAATGTGCTCAACTACCCCGGTATTTTGCTGTGTCCACTCAACGCCAGCCATAAATTCAGTTCAGCAAATGGTTTCTAAATGACACTGGTTCTGCAAAAAGACACTGCGTAAAGGCATCTGGTTGAAACAGGCAGACAAACAGGGATAAAAAATAACATTCCATAGAGACAAGGAGAGTCCACGGCAGAAGGGGGAGGGCAATTACGAATCCGATAGAGGGAAATGGAACCCGTTTTGTGTATAACAGACAGAGAGTATTTATAATTGAAGATAATCGGAGCCAATCCTGCTCAGGGGCAATTCAGGAAACGTTTGTTTCAGTTTCCTTTCATTTTCTGATAAGGCCCTCTGCAAAGCTTAGCATGACATTTCCTTTATTTTCACTGATGACTCACAAATGTTGGTATCTTATCAACGACTAAAGTCAATGAGCTCTGTGCCTCACATGGAACTTACCGTTCCATTAACAACTATTAGACTTGTATCACAACTAATAGACCTGGGGCAGGATTGGATTGGGTGAGGGTGGCTGGATGGTAGAACTTACCCTTAAACACAGATCTAGGATCAGATTGCTCAGGCCCCACCTTCCATTTCAAATAAGGGAGTCAAGAACATAAGGGAAAACGTATCTGATCCTGAATCGGCAGGTGTAAGTTCTACCTGCGCTGTGAGAGTGGAAGTGGGAGGGGTTCTTACAGATTCGGCCCACTGGGGGGGCACGTCTTCAGGCTCGGGGGGATACGACATCCAGGACGGGCTGCGGTAGGAGGACGGGGGAGTGGAGACAAAGTACTCCGAGTAGCCGGACCGCGAGGCAGGGATGGCGTAGACCGCGGTGATGGGGTTTCCTGTGGTGGACAGGGTGACAAAGTCATTACGCAGGAAAAATCCTAAGGTGATCACCGCTACTACAACCCCGTTTCCAAAAGAAGTAGGGACAAATGCAAATAAAACACAATGCAATGACGTGCAAATCATTTGTCCCTATACTGTAATGAAAATAGTACAAAGACAACATATCAAATGCTGATACTGAGAAATGTAATTGCTTTTGGAAAAATACATGCCAATGTTCCTTTATTGTATTTTTTTGTTTCATAATGTGCCAAATGTTTTCAAAAGAGGACAGGTCTGGGCTGCAGGCTGGTCAGTTTAGCACCTGGAATCTTTTACCACGGAGCCATACTGTTGTAATACGTGCTGAATGTGGTTTGGCATTGTCTTGCTGAAATGAGCAAGGCCTTCCCTGAAAAACACATTGTCTGGATGGCGGCATATGTTGTTCCTAATTCTACCAGGTTTCTTTACTTAGCATTACATAACTTTTCCAGTCTTGTTGCCTCTTTCCCAAATATTTTGAAACGTGTTGCTGGCATCAAATTCAAAGTGGGCATATATTTTTCAGCAAACAATGAAATGTCTCAGTTTCAACATTTGATATGTTGTCTTTCTACAATTTTCTATTGACTATAGGGTTTAATGGATTTGCACATCATCACATTCTGTTGTTATTAAAATTTTACACAGCATCCCAACTTTTTCAGTGAAACAGGGTTGTGAGAGAACCAAGTTGTTATGTAAAAAATTGGACGATTGTCATAGTTCATGACTTGACAAACACTCCAAGTGTGCACACCATCCACCCAGATGGACTCAAAGAAATTAGGTGCACACACATTCACTGACCTGAGTAGGTGGATACAGGCTGCTCAGTTGTCACTGAAGGAAGTGCGGCTCTGGAAAGGGGAGCGTAGCTGCTGTCATTATGCTGAGTCTGCATGTCGATCATGTTGGTTCCAGATGACTCTGTGGTCCTCGCCTTGGGCCCCAGGTCAGATGAGGAGCTGAATCAGGGAGGGAGGTAACAAACTCATGCCTCCGAAAATTACAGTTGCTCGCAATACACATCCTTCGCCACATGAGGGCAGACATGCTCCATCTAAAACCTACTGCTACTCGTTGCTCAACACCTCTTCTTCCAATGTACTGATTCTGCATTCAAACTGGTACACAGACCGACATCACTCTGGCAACAATGAATTAACCTGGTGAATATTAGCACATGAATCTGAATGTTCGAGGAGCTCTGTTATTTATTCTTGTGTGACAGTGTTATAATGTGTCTTAAATACATCTGAGGAAGGGTTAGACCTGGGTATGTGTGAGAGATGGGCAAAGATACATCAAAATGTATTTAAAATAAAATA
>JACXGJ010004655.1:30068-44085 GCA_016801105.1 Esox niger
TGACTCACTCGATCCCTTCACCAGCACACTGACTCACTCGATCCCTTCACCAGCACACTGACTCACTCGATCCCTTCACCAGCACACTGACTCACTCGATCCCTTCACCAGCACACTGACTCACTCGATCCCTTCACCAGCACACTGACTCACTCGATCCCTTCACCAGCACACTGACTCACTCGATTCCTTCACCAGCACAATGACTGAGTTGATTAAGTAGAAAATGTTTCATAGCATGTCTCTCTGCCTAACGAGTGGTGCAATAAATCTGACGTATGCAACCAGATAAAAGATGGAATATTCACACGACCCTGTGATCACCCAGATGAAGGTTCATTTTAAAGTAACCACCATTTAAATATTTAACTAACAGCTTGCTAATGACTCATGATTGTATCCTAATTTAGTTAACTTGGTATTTGGTAATGAAAGGCCTACCTTGCATCAGCAACACAGACTGAATGAGAAACAAGTCATTCATCAGAAGACAAGTGATGGCACCTTAATTCATAGCAACTCGTCTTTAAGCTATCATTTGATTGTTAATTATAAATACACTGCTCAATAAAATTAAGGGATCACTTAAATTACACATCGAGTCTTGATGAAGGAAATGTATTAAAGATCATAATCTTACTGTACATTGAGTAATTTATTGAGAACAAAGTGAACTGAACTGGAACTTGACTTGAACATAACGACAGTCAATGGAAACCAAAACCACCAACCGATTGAGACTCACACCGAGAATCAAAGTAAACAATTGAAATCACAGGCTGTTTCAACTTGCATGAACTCAGTAGTGTGTGTGGCCCCCACATGCCTGTTTGCACTCCCGACAACATCTGGGCATGTTCCTGATGAGACGGCAGATAGTGTCCATGGGGATCTCCACCCAGACCTGGATCAGGGCATCAGTGAGCTCATGGACACTGATCTCTGTGGAGCTACTTGGCAGCGTTGGATGCACAGATACAAAACGTCCCAGAGGTTCTCATTTGGATTCAGGTCTGGGGAACGTGAGGTCCAGTCAATGGCATCAATGCCTTCATCATCCAGGAACTGCCTACACACTTGGGCCACATGAGGTCAGGCATTGTCCTGCACCAGTAGGAACCCAGGGCTCACTGCACCAGCGTAAGGTCTGATGATGGTTCTGAGCATTGCATCCCGGTACCTAACAACGGGTACCATTTGCTAGCACATGGATTTCTGTGCAACCCTCCAAGGAGATGCCTCTCCAGAACATCACTGACCCACCAGTCAGGCTGGATGATGTTGCAGGCAGCATAACGTTCACCACAGTGTCTCCAGACAGCACAAGTCCCACTAGAGGACGTCGGGCCCTCATGTCATCCTCATGGAGTGTGTTTCTGATAGTTTGGTCAGAAACATGCACACCAGTAGCCTGCTGGAGGTCATTCTGTAGGGCTCTGGCTGTTCTCCTTCTGTTCCTCCTCGCACAAAGGAGCAGATACCGGTCCTGCAGCTAGGTTGATGCCTTTCAAGCTTGTGTAATCTCCTGGTATCTCCTACATGCTCTGGAGACTGTACTGGGAGACACAGCAAAACTTCTTGTGATGGCACATATGGATGGGCTGCAGGTACCACCTCACGAAAAATGCAAAACTAGAGACGATTTAGTCAGGATGGATAAGGCGAGAGCAATTGTCTCTGGCCAACACCTGCAAAATCATTCCTTTTTGGGGGTTGTTTTAATTTTTTTGAGCAGTGTATAATAATAAATTGTGTCATGCAATCATTCATGAAATGACAGTCAATCAAAATCATGATCGTACTAAACGGCTACATCCATGAGGCAGGGCCAGCGCCAGGATGACATGACAGAGGGTACATTTTGTATGAATGAGGGGGCATGTCTAATCACTACACAACTTCCCCACAAAGATAAACAATTTAGAAACGTATACATGCATGTAAAGCCAATCGATAAGCGTTGATCTGTGATGATTGCATGGTGTTGATAAATTTTCTGTTCTGATCTCAACAAGTCTGGACGCAGCAATTTTATGATGTCATCATGTACTCTTTTTTTAATTTTTATTACAGTATTTGTGAACTACAAAATACAAAACACTAAAGTATTTGATACAAAATATGATGTCATTTTCATCAACCCTATTAAAAACAAATGACAAAATACTTATTATGCATTTGAAATACGTATATTACATACACGTATCATAAATACTGCCCATCCCTGGGCGCGCATGTGGGTGTGTTGGTGTGGGCGTGTGTGTGCCATGTCCATACCGTCTTAGGGAGGTCCCGGGAGGGGGTCCAGCACGGGGGGGGATAGGGGGAGGAGGAGAGCCCATGGCCATGTCAGGAAGCTGAGTGAACCTAAAGGCCTGTGGGAAAGGTAACCACGCACATACACAATATACTCTCAGTAGAATTCCTTTCTATATGTTAACGTTTTGGATTCTTAAAGACATAATTTGGGATTTTCTTTATAAATGTAATGCCCTAAATTTAGTCAAATGTACTCAGTCACTCAAACTCAAAAGTGTAAGAAAACAGCAATTGCACTGACCCTAACTCAGAACTGCAGTAATTGAGTAAAAGATTGCAGTAGTGACAAAAAAGACAGAAATCCTTGTTTGGAAATACTGTTACACTTGCACTTTACGAAAATAATGCATGTTATTCTAGAAATGTTTTCACATTTTGGAGAGTGTTTTGATATTCACATATTTATTTTTTCGGTTTGTCATTGAATAAAACCAAATACGGCTGAATAATTTACTTAATCTTCACCAATTCTACAAGGAAATCCTAAAATATCCCTACAGTACTATCGTCACACTCCGAAATCTGACAAGACCAGTTAGGAGGCCGCCTTCAAATCTGGGAGAACTGGAGCAGTTAACACAGTACAGAAGCACAGAAAGCTCATCCTTGGCTGTAGGAAGTATTTGACAGCAGCTGTTCTGGCCAAAGGCGTTGTTACCAAAAATGTTGCCAAGGGTGTCAATAATTTTGTCAGTGCATATTTCTTAAATGGTTTATTTTCTGACTGAAATGTTATATAAGGTTCTGAAACAACAACAGATGTTCTTCAGTATCAACAGTGAAACGAAATAATTGTGGTGAACAAATGCTTTGGTCAACTTCAACCCAATGATTTAAGAGACCAACTCACGGGTTTTGGGAGGCTGCACGGATACATGTCGGCCCTGTACGCTGGCACCCACTGCAGCCCCCCCCCCCGGACACGGTTCATGGTCCCCGGGGCACTGGTCACAGCGTCCGAGTAGGGCAGGGGCGGTGGTCCAGGGCTGTAGTGACCGTGATGGTGACCGTGGTGGGAGTGATGGTGGCGTCCAGCCATGGAATGCCCCCCCGAGGCCAGGCTGAAGGCCTCCTCAAGGAGGAGGTGCATCTGCTGGCGCACCTCGTCGATGGAAGGCTGGGAGCTCAGTGTGGAGGTCTCCGAGTGACCTTTGACCCCTCGGGGGTAGATGTAACCCCCCCGCGGGCCGATCAGACGATCAACGTTGGTCTCCTCTATCAGCTCTGGTTCAGTCTGGGGTAGTGAAAATAAAACAGATTAAACACGTGACATGGTTTCACAGATCCGCTAGCGCACACAGACATTGGAGGGTGCTGTGTAAAATGGGATTATGTTCCAGACAGACTGGACAACAGTGACAAAAGAAATACAATCCATATATTCCAAAGCTGTTCTCATATTCCATTCTTAGCCGGCCGAATGAAAGCGGAAGCGTTGTCAGAAGCTGACAGTGTGGATGCTATCAGCCCAATAATACAATAAAACACATGGGAATCAATCCACCATTCATCTTCAATTGACAGAGGGGTCATTCAATGCTGTCTTTCATAATCCCAGATGAGTGAGTTGATGATAATGATGATGGTATTCATGGTTCCCAGCAGGCCAGAAAAGGTTCTCTAACATTGCAAAGTGCAGTTCATAAGTATTTGGAGAGTCATCAAAAGTTCTGATGTTTTGGCTTCTGTTGGGTTTGTCAACCAGAGGGAGGAAGTTTGGAGCTGCGAGTAATATTGTTTCACAGTTTCAATACCCATGTAAATGTGTCTGTGGAGATCTAAAATAGATCTGCGGACCAGTAATGGTTTGCATCCCTATGGGAACTCTGCAGTGTAAATCGATTCTATATCCAGAAAAGGTACCAAAGAAATTGACCGATTCAAGTATGACTGGGAAACTGTATTGGGTTCAGTTATATAGAAAAAACCTTATAGCTGTGGGAAGTTGGGGTGCTGGGTGTGCTACATCAGCCCCCGCTGTATACTTGGCACCCCCTTATATGCCTCCAAAACTCACTTTTAATCTGTATGTGCCAACTGCGCTCGCAGGTCGCCTGTCTGCCGTCGCCTGCCATTCAACATCTGTTAAGCAGCATCGCGTGCTCAACCCTGATCAAAACATCTCCGTCTGTACGTGGAGACATTCAATATGGATCAGTGTTATCAGTGTTATCGCAATGAATTTCTACATGACACCTTGTGCTTTGAGTAAGAGGTTAGATGGACAGACTGAAACAGCTGTGTATAAACTAAACAGCCCTGACCTGTCCCTTTGTAGAGATTAAATCAGGGTTACAGGGATGAGTAATCTACTGAAGGTTCTCCAGTATAGACGTTGGTTCCATTTAATGAACCTGTCCCCAATGTTAGATTTTTGTAGAGATTTTCCACATCAGGAGACATATAGTAACAGTCAGGTCGACACAGCGGTGCCTTGGAGAGAATATTTTATTAAAGAGATGTCTAGGATTGAAAAACGAGTTATGTTATATCCCCCAGGCTCTTCATGAGTGATATGAGGGACTGGTTTTTAAGGATTTTTTCTTCAAAACCTCGCTCACTGTGAAGTAGCAGTCAAATTGGCAGCCAACCTCCCAGATCACCACCTCCCTCTAGCCTCCATTCAACAACTATATCAGGCTTGTTCAGCATGCAAAACATACATTATCATTGGCATCAAACCAACTCCTTCTGACAACAGAATGTTAGTGAATACATGGATCAGGCAACCACACCTGGATCTTTAGATAAAAACACACCTGGATCTATAGATAAAAACACACCTGGGTCTATAGATAAAAACACACCTGGGTCTATAGATAAAAACACACCTGGGTCTACGGATAAAAACACACCTGGGTCTATAGATAAAAACACACCTGGGTCTATAGATAAAAACACACCAGGGTCTACGGATAAAAACACACCTGGGTAAAAACACACCAGGGTCTACGGATAAAAACACACCTGGGTAAAAACACACCTGGGTCTATAGATAAAAACACACCAGGTTCTATAGATAAAAACACACATGGGTCTATAGATAAAAACACACCTGGGTCTATAGATAAAAACACACCTGGGTCTATAGATAAAAACACACCAGGGTCTATAGATAAAAACACACCAGGGTCTATAGATAAAAACACACATGGGTCTATAGATAAAAACACACCTGTGTCTATAGATAAAAACACACCTGGGTCTATAGATAAAAACACACCTGGGTCTATAGATAAAAACACACCTGGATTTAGGGATTAAAACACAGGGATTAAAACACAAAGTCATACAATGGGTGACTCCTGAAGTGTTGTTATTTAAAATATTCCCTTGCTAGGTTACAATCTTCATTCCCATTTTGGAGGAAACTACATTGGCAAGCAAAAAAACGCCCAATTGTGTCATAGTTAGGACCACATCTCAACAGCCTCTGGTCCTATGTCAGTCATATAAAGCCTGGTTGATACTGGTACCAAATCTTCTGCTTCCACCTTGCTGTCCCACTCGCCAGACATATTATACTGATAACCAGGATTGCTGTATGTTTTGTGATAGTGAGTACATTCAGAATGGTTGGTTCATTAGAGTAGATGTGGCTTCCGCTGTGCCATTCACAAAGCACCGTGACCACACAGTTTGTGTCTCTCATTTCCAGCTTTGACCATTTCTAACAGTAATCTGTGCAAAAAAGCACGTTTGAAAACAAGGTCCTTTCTGGAGGAGGGCTGAACATAATTAGCGTACATCGATACTGGCTTTGTTGGCCACATGTGGGCTAGGGCACGCTGGCATGTCCATTTCAGCGCCTGGTTGAGAGCTAGGATGAGGTTAACAGCACTCCATGGGCAGCTGTCTTTTATGCCAACTCTGAGTGGGATAGCGATAGCTGCTTCCCACAGTTAACTTGGCAAAAACCAAGACACACGCAAACACCCAACACACATACATACAAAACACACGCAGACACACAACACACATACATACAAAACACACGCAGACACACAACACACATACATACAAAACACACGCAGACACACAACACACATACATACAAAACAAACGCAGACACACAACACACATACATACAAAACACACACAGACACACAACACGCGCAGACACACACAACACGCGCAGACACACAACACGCGCAGACAAGGTACATACGCAAATACAAAACACATGCAGACACACAACACACCCATGCATGGTGGGCAATCAAATGCAGTACTATTTAGTTCTATGAACAAATATTTGCACCACATCTGATTTCTTTCATTTTATGCATATTCTTTGCAGTGGATCTTATTAGATCTTAAACCACAACTTGCAACTGACAACAGATTTTACGGCATTTGACGAAGGAGCGGTTTGATTGGTGGAGTGCTGCAGAATAATATAATACTGAATTACATTAATTTATGCACATAGAGTGTAGATACAACATATAGAAACTCCAACAAAATAACTGCCAATTACAGTTAAAAAGGGAAAACCAGTTCTCCGAAGATCAGAGTCGTAAGTTCAGAATTGTAGAAGTTGGTTGACTCTACAATTAGTCATCACCTCCAGGCCAGCAAGGTATTTTGACGTCTTGTCAAATGAAAGCCTCAACTTTAACTAACTCAAGACAACTGACCCCGGTATCAATCCATATTCTAATTATTTCTTTGATTAAAATATTACTATTACTATCATTATCCCACAATCCATTGCAAATACACCATTTTCAGATTTATGAGCCCTGTGCTTAACGGCAAATTAACAGTCCCTGGATTAAATACCACCCACTGATTCACCCAGAGACGGTCAGACAAGCAATTTAAAAGGTGATTTGGGAGACCACACTGCCGATTCATCCAGGCTGTTTGTTGTTGTTGACATGGAAGATGCTGACTAAACCAACCCCAACTGATTGATGGCACACTGTAGTTCTTAACATATCATCTCTCTCTGCAGGCTATAGAGCTACCAGGGGACAGTTTTGTAGGGTGTGTGTGATGTGTTCTCCATCTCTCCTCCTCTCCTCTCCTCGTCCCGCCTCCTGTAGATTAATTAAGGCGATAAACAATCAGGCCAATTACTGTAGAAGTAATTAAGCACTGTGGCAAACTGCTGGAGGTCTTTGTGTGTGTTAACCTAATGTACACACTGTATTTCTCTCTCAACCTCTCGTTTTCAGTCTATATGCTTTCTCTTTCAAGCACATACACACATACACACACACACACACACACACACACACAAACACACACACACACTCACTAACAAACACCCATACCATTTGTATTTCTGTCATCCTCCTCTCTCCATCTACCTGCTGATGTCTAGCTACAGAATCCCCTTTCTTTTCCCTCTGTCTTAACACTATTCTTTCTTCCTCAAACGATGTTTCTATCCTTGTCCGTCCCTCAGTCCCCCTGCTCCCACACTCCGAGCTCCCTCCTTCCACTCCTCCCACCTCACCTTCTCCCGCCATCCATCTCTCTTAGGGTGATGAATGAGTGGGAGCCGGGGTCGCCCTACTTCCTGTGCTAGTGGAATGGAGAAGTCACATGAGACCTGGTGCAGAGCACCAAATAAATCAGCCCCCCCCCCCCCTCCGCGAAACATGGACGGGCAGAGATGTGGATCCGCAGTGATGTGGCCTGCAGCGTGAGCTTTCCAACTGTAACCTACAGAGCCATGTTGTTCTGCAGGAGCAGGCGGTGTCACCGAATTCAAGCAGCCTGGCACATCACTGTATTTTTAGAAGGGTTACACAGCTGTTACCATCACTGCAGGAAGGCTATGTTTCACTTCCGTAGCAGGCAGGGATAGGCCAGGTAGAGAGAGAGCAGGTAGAGAGAGAGCAGGTAGAGAGAGAGCGCAGGTAAAGAGAGAGCAAGTAGGGATAGGGCAGGTACAGATAGAGCAGGTAGACATAGAGCAGCTGGAGATCAGGTAGGCATAGGGCAGGTAGACATAGAGCAGCTGGAGATCAGGTAGGCATAGGGCAGGTAGACATAGAGCAGCTGGAGATCAGGTAGGCATAGGGCAGGTAGACATAGAGCAGCTGGAGATCAGGTAGGCATAGGGCAGGTAGATATAGAGCAGTTAAAGCAAAGAATTGTGCACCACCATGTGATATTGGCACAATAACATATAGTCCATTAATACGGAGCACCACATCAATCTGATTCATCTCAACTCCTTTTGAAATGTCCCTCCTTGCATCCTTTTTAAAAATGAAACAGTTTTCTCCGTCATTGAATAAACGAGTTAATGTGTTGCCCTAAACCATTTCTGAAGATTATTGTTAATTTTTTGAAATGAGCATTTAGTTTCATGGTTAACCCTGTTGAAAAATACGGCTTTACTGATTGTTTTTATGACACACAAACATTTCTACACTGTTGCTGATGTTTTAATCAGCCTTGTCAAAACATAAGTACATTCATGAAAACTATATTATACCCTGAATATTATAAGCACATTAATCAAAGCACCACAGCTGTAGGCAAAGAAATGAGACAGCATGACTGAACCCCAAATCCCACTGCTAGAGCAAAGCAAGACTGGTCTCTGGATTGGAGACACGTCATGTTGGAGGTCCAGTAGAAGAGCAATGTTAAACGGGGAGTCTGTCAAACGTTTATCTGGGAGAAAAACACACTCGCAAAGAGACATACAGGCCTTTCATTTTAGTAATGCAGACATTTACACACAAGCATACGCCCATACAAACACACAACCTTCCGGTCAGGAAGTCCAATGGCACCTGTCGTGAGGGTAACCCAAACATCCTGGTTAAATACGCCCTCATTCCTGATAAGCATGTATCTCTCCTCACCTCTCAACCACATGGCTGTTCTGTGCCAGCTATGCCCATACTATGCAAAGCACTTAGGTAGAAATGTGGTACTTAAATGTAGTGAATAATACATAATGATTGTCATCATTTTATTAGCATATACCCTTATGCCTTCTATAAATATTTTACAAAACAAAAAGCCAATCTAATAAAATAAAATAAGCACACTATGTAGTATCACAACAATCGTTTTATATTAATTGATTACAATTACATTTAGGTTTTATCATTTGAAAAAGTGGGTCTCATACAAAGTCCAAACACAAGTGCAACTAAATTATTGCAATTGTAATATATGTTCTAAAGTTGAATGGAAACCACCAGTAGACCTTAAATTATTAGAAAAAGTTTTGTTTTAAAGTTACATTATATCTGTCACAGACCTGGTTTAAACTAAAATAATTATTTCTGATGTTTCAGACATAGAGGTGTTTCAGATATAATTAAATAAAACAGTATTTTAGAAATGTTGTGCTGAGAATGTGCCAATGGTTGTTTGAGTCCACTGAAAAACACATAGTTATGTTTTGGTTAGATATGGTTGTCCAACTTGTGTGGGGTAGATATGGTTGTCAAACTTGTGTGGGGCAGATATGGTTGTCAAACTTGTGTGGGGCAGATATGGTTGTCCAACTTGTGTGGGGTAGATATGGTTGACCAACTTGTGTGGGGCAGATATGGTTGTCAAACTTGTGTGGGGCAGATATGGTTGTCAAACTTGTGTGGTGTAGATATGGTGCTCCGTGTTCAATAGAGACAAGTGTTCTCTATTGCCACCATGAACACCCATGTTGAGAAATGTCTTCTGGCTATGTAAAGACTACAGCTTGACAGGGGCTCTGTTCCCTCCCTTTTTTTTAATTCTCAGGAGCTCGCAAGCTAGCTAGTCTTGTTGAGATTGCAAAACAATAGCTGCTTCTGACGATTCCTCAATACATCACGATGTAGAACCTGCTATGAATTCTGGATATTGTGGTTCATTTACAACCAGGATAAGTGGAAACTCCCGTGCAAAATTTCACATTTTGGATGGCATGTGATATGTTAATACCACAGGTAAATACAGCAACACTTTAATTAAGCTACCCTAACAACAAGACCAAAAATCTGCAAACCTTGTCCTTGTATAACAGGCTGGCCAAATCAAAGGCTGACATTTAAGAATGACTGTCTTGCCCATGAGGCAGCATGACATCATTGAATTCTAATACACACATCACTGTGCGTGTTTATGGCAGAGACTTTCTACTCTTCTCATTGTTTCCATGGCATAGCCGTTCAAATACAGGGGTCGAGGGTCAGACAGTGGGTCAGTAGGGCACGGGTCATGGCCCGTAGAGTTAGGGGAGTTGGACTCACATCATATCCGCTGTTCCTGATGCCTCTCCTGGGTCTCTCTCTCATCACCAGCAGGTCCATTTCAGTTCCCCCGGGACTCGGGCTGTTCAGGCTCTGCCTGCTCCGATACGTCGGGTGCCTTACCTGGGAGGGCCTGCCAATCACAGATGAGACATTTTGGAAAGGTCAAAGTAATCAACCATTAAGAAAAGACGTGTTGCTGCTTGAACACATGCAGTTTAGTAAGGATAAGTGCAGTTTAGAAGGAGAAACTCCGAAAAAAGCACAGTCATCATAACCCTTTCCCTGCAAAACCGCCAGCAACCATGTCCACATGAATAAGCCTAAAAAGAATATCTCCTCTGCCAGATTAATTTGACGTAATCCTGTGCTTTCTAATCGCAGCTGCCAGACACCACTGAGGACACTCATAAAATGGCATGATGGGGGTCTTGATGTGAAGGAAATACACGTCAGCATCGCGCAATATTGACCCAGCAGCCCAGCGAGAAGCCACAACGTGCGTTTTGTTCTGTCGAACACGATGCCTGTCAGAGAACATGCTCCTGTAGCCCTATCTGACCGGATGAAAGTGATGTCACTGCCTTTCTAGCGGGTATCTAGGGGAGAGATGCCCTCACACAGAGATGTAGGCACTCACAATTGCAAACACACACACCACACATTTACTTTCACATTTGTAACGCAGGCATTTACGTGCCAGCAAACAAAAACTGACACACACAAACACACACTCACGCACACAGCAGCAAAGCCCAACGCCACCGGCATTAAAGAAAACGTGGGAATCTGCGTGGTCACTAAAATCCCAGAGCACTTATTGTAAAAGCACATTGCCTGGCTCTTGTTCTCCTCCATTCCTAGTGGCCATTTGTCACCCCTGACCTCTCGACCTCATACTAACCCCTAACCGCAGACTGTATGTGTAGTGGGCATTCTGCCTCAGTAGCTGGGCATCAGCTAGTTGGATGCTACACAGAGAGCTTTGAGCACCTCAGTTGGTAAAAAGGCAATACACAGACAATCACTCACACACACACCCATCGTATATCTCCTTCCTAAATGGGAAAGGGGAGTTAAGGAGAAGGAGAGAGGACGAGGGAGAGAAGAGGAGAGATGAAGAGACGAGAGAGAGGAAGTAGGGTAGAGTAAAGGACAATGAGAATATAGGATGAAAGCAGAGGAGAGAAGTGGAGGAGAAAGGAGAACAAGAAGGCAAGAGGAGAGAACAGGAGAGGGAAGGAGAAGGAGATAGTGTGGGAGATTTTTCCAAAAAATGCATATATAACCTTATACTTATGAAAATATGAATGTGCTATCTATAATCACGTAGTTTTATTATAATCATATTAATGTGGAACCCACACACACAGAAAATGGCTTCTGGGATAGGACGAATTACACATACAGATAATGTCTATGTTCATCATAATATATGTACTTTATGTTGAGAAATAGTCATGAGCAAGCAATTACCATGTGCCCAGAGAGTGGCGTTTCTAATGTTTACTGTCTTTGTGCCCACTGTTGGGATGACCGGAGTATGACCCATGAGTGCTTCACAGCTTACTTTATATCCACTGTTGGGGTGTCCTGTGTGTGGCCCATGAGCTTATCATAAAACTTACTTTGTGGACAGTGATGGACATGACCCAAGTATGAACCATGAGGATGTTGTGAATTACTGTCGCAAATTACGAGCATTCAGGGAGATAGAAGATAAGATGTGTACCCCACCTGGGGGGGGTTTCCAAACAGATGAATAGTCAGATGGCGTAATGTGTGAAAGTGCTGTATAAAAGCCATGGTCCGGACTCAGAACGTGAGGGGTGTATCTGCAGAGGGACCTGGCTTTAATGTCTGTCATTACTGTATGGTTTTCCTTAAAGTCTATTGGATTCACGAAGTCCTGAGTCGAAGTGCATTTGTCTTAGAAAAGAGATTTTCCACCACAAAAGAGAGAAGAGGAGGTGAGCAGCAAGCAGTGAACAAGTTCTGATTCTCTAGAGAAGCTAAGTGATTTAATCGACAAAACCCTCACCCACACAACACCAACATGTCAAAATTCTTTCAAGTTTCAACTCGACAACACAAGAAAAATGATAAAAATACACAACAGAGAGCAATGAGTTCAAATCCTGGTGGAGGCATATCAGCAGTTATACTGAGATACTGAGGCGTATATGTTGGCCAGGAAATGTGCTCTTCGTCAGTAGCCTGATGGAGCAAACACAGCTCATTCTTTGACTCCACTAAGACCTATGAACCAAGAGTTTCTGCAATAATTGCAAACTGAATATCCTGAAATGGAAAATGGCCAATCATAAACATAGAAAACAATAGCAATACTTACAAACAGTCAGTTGTGTACATAAAAGTGCTTGCATATGACAAGTCACCCTTGTTCACATTTACAGAGCAAATCTAAAGGTAGTGTATATTTTACAAGGCCCGTATTTTAGGTTGCAAAAAGAAGAGTGTTATGGCCAAAATAGCAGATGTATCTGTAGCTTCTCTATTTCAGATGAACACAATGTTAAAGCAGATTGAAAGGACAAAACACAGTGCTGAATAGATGTAGGTTCCAGTTATGTCAATTCAGTTATGTTCATTAAAGTAAAAACCAACAGGTTTCGCAAAAATGGCTTTGCATTCAATCATATAAAAAGCTATTTGGCAGGTACTGCCTAATGTGAATAAATATGGACTAAAGTTATATTTGTATTGACGTTCCTATAGCTAGAGAAAAGCTTGACAGAGAGATAGATTACTTCAGGTAGAAGTAATTCATCATTTGATTGATACTGATAGCAAGTGCTTTCCACGTTACTCCGCGGTCGATTGAAATCCTCTGGACTAACTGTTAAAAAGAGCTGCAACACTGCCCTCTGCAGGTGGATACAGCGCAACCTACTATACGAGTGTACCCCGGTCCTCACAGAGCCAAATAACACAGAGGCTTCGACGTGATAAGACAATGTCTGTATACTATAATAAAAACAAGCATTTGTTCAAACTGTAACGGATCACTTCCTGTGAATTATTAAAATACACCACTGTTGATCCTTAAGTCAAACAAAGTAGAGGCTCATACAAACACGTAACTCCGTCGACTAAAGTCTCACATCCTAACTGCATACGCAATGTGATTAAGCAAAAGGATGCATTCTTTGGGTCATCTGAAAAACTGTTGGCTGACAGGATACCAAACAATACTATTCAATGGAATCTTAATAGCCAACAGTTTGCAGATGAAGATCAATGTTAGCATAGGCCTGTTAGCATAGGCCTGTTAGCATAGGCCTTTTAGCATAGGCCTTTTAGCATAGGCCTTTTAGCATAGGCCTGCTGTATGTCTACTTTTGCAGGCATTAGCCTGTTGGACGAGCCTTTAATCACATGCACCAACATCTGTGCTTTGAATTGGCTGATGCTAATAGGGAATATCCCTGATTTGCTTCGTCCTCTCCCTCCCCTCCCCTCCC
>JACXGJ010004656.1:0-43875 GCA_016801105.1 Esox niger
TGGGGAACCTACTTATGTTGAATGTTTGTGCACGTAGTGGTGGTTTATTTTGGTTTGTTAGCCGTAGGCTACAACACCCAGTTATAGTGTCTGTTCTGAGTTTGTTCTTTTGTTTCTTTCTTCAATTAAAACATGGATTATTTCCAAAACAGCCGTTCTGCCTCTGCTTTTCTGTCCACATACCCCGGACACTATGACACATTTTGAAAGCTCCACCCTCCTCCTTCCACGACTCTTCCTAGATAGGCACATATATATTGGCGTTTTTATATGTAAAAAATCGTTGGGGCACAAACCATTTCAAAATATAGGATACATACCAGTAAAGCTACAAATCTCCCTCTTGCTACTGATGTGTTTATTTAACACATCAATAAACAGCGTGTCTCCACAAAACTCTTTTAATGAGAGTGGCTTTCTTCTACCAAGTGTTGTAGTACACATACTGGAGAGAAAGACCTTGTGTAATTGCTCTCCTCTCTCACACACATGTAAAATTACCACTGTCACATTTACAAAAGTAAATTTGGAATGCAACCAAACATAAAACAAATGTGCCTACAGGGCCATCCGTGAACAGCAATAAGCTCAACATTACTGAAGCAGACAGACAATTTTTTAGGGATACTTGAGAAAGTATTAAGGCCGGGTGTTTTGTGAAAGCACTTTGTGACAACTGCTGATGTAAAAAGGGCTTTATAAAATACATTTGATTGATTGATTTGATTTGGATACAGATCCATTCCATAACAGCCTTAATGGATAAGCATGAACACACTGACACTTTTCACCATCTATATCCAGCACAAAAATATGACCAATGCACAGAGAAGCACCACAAAGTCAGAATGATAAAATACTTTCACTCACCAAGGCTGAGCACGGCGGTTCTTGTGGGAAGAGCGAGTTTTAAACCAGCTTGGCTGCGATCAGTTGGTCACATTGTGAAAACCTTTGCTCTACCTGGGAGATGACTGTGACGCATGCCTCCTTCATCACTAGAGCTGGGTTGGTTAGTCATCGGCCTGGCTCGTTTGTTCCATCGTGAACGGTGGCAGCCCATTCATCAGTTTGCTTCCGCATATTCTGGACATTTTAAGCTTTGACTTTCACAAACTCCAAAAACCTCTGTCACTGTATTGTCAGGCAACATGTATCGCA
Organism: Esox niger; assembly: GCA_016801105.1. Classification (NCBI taxonomy): domain Eukaryota; kingdom Metazoa; phylum Chordata; class Actinopteri; order Esociformes; family Esocidae; genus Esox; species Esox niger. The sequence goes on from JACXGJ010004656.1 coordinate 1,162, forward strand.
TCACAACCACCATTAGTGATTTACAGGAGACATCAATTATCTCTTACAGGAGACATCAATTACCGCCTGTATGGCAACAAATTATGCCTGGTCCTCTTGCTTGGCTATCTCCTCCCTGTGCACTTCATACATGCAGTCCAACAGTTCGTTTTGTACAGTGCTAGATGTCCCATTGAAGATGGGCTGAGCGTCCTAGTGCCTCTGAAGTCTTGAATTGCCCTCACAGTCTCGAAAATCTGAATATTCCAGGATTCAGGGAGTCCACCGATTCGTTGTGCACCTGCAGTGCGGTTTCACATTTTCCACACAGCTTAATACATGTTATGACTGAGAACATACCTATTTTCCTCCACCTGTTTGTTATGCTGCTCAATGGAGCGCCTGTATGCAGTCAATTTGGGCTGCGACATTAACCCTTCAAAGTAAGCCCAATTTTACAGAATTGTCCAGATGACTCCCGCTGATGTTTTATTCTTTGTAACCCGTCCTCAACCAAGTACCATCTCCACCAAATAGCAGAAATTGAAAACAGTAGAGTGCCTTCTTTTGTATGCTAACAGTTAAGACACTTTTTCTTCAAAAACCACTCCACGTTAAACCGGCGGTTACTTTTATCAGCAGTTTGAGTGATGACAATATCCCGTGATTGAAGGGCACCAAGTCACTTTGAAGTTTCTTCTCCAAATTATGGGTTTCAAACCAATGCTCGAGTATGAAATCCATTTCATTCATTTTATCAAGTTATCTTAGACAATCTACCTTCCTCCCTCTTCTTGCTGACTAACTCCCAGATAGATTTAAACTTAATTGGTCTATTATTGAAACATAATACAAATTATATAGGCAACTCATCACATGGGTTACCATTTTTCAATAGGAGATTCAACTTATTTTGTAGGCTATTTCAAAGAATGGAAATCGAAAATGGAAATCTACATTATTTTAGGAGGGAAAGAGAAACTAAATCACATACTGTGTCTCTGAAATTTCTCTGCTTATTTTACTGAAGATTAATATTCTACAAATATCTCCTCTTTTTCTACTAACTCTTCTCGTATTTTTGATAACATATTGATGTTACCTATAGAAAAATATTATATGCCAGTAATCTATAAGACTAGAGCTATGCATTGGCATTGAAATCAACTTGATAACCCCACGATAATCTATGGGAGAAACCTGAAAGACGCGCGGTTCACAGCCTATTCATTTTGGACCTCGTCTTTTTCTATGTATTATTTATTTAAAATGTTTTTTATATAATGAGACCTTCAAAACAAATACATTCTAGTATTTTTCAAATTCATTCATTCATTAAAACAGACTAATTCTGTAATTCATAATTTTTTTGACTTTATATGGTTTGATGACGACCTAGCAGATGAACTTATGCTCTGGATGATGATGCTGCTGAGGAGAATGTTAAAAAAATCTTTGGAAAGTTATTTTCTGCTCCCCATGACTCAGTATCTAGCCTGCTCATTGTCACCTTGTTTGTCTCTAACAAGTCCAAATATTCAAGGGTGTGTAAACTTTTGATCAGGGCCATTTGGGCGATTTATGTTATCATTTTGATTTAAAAAGGAGCCAAACAACTATGTGATAATAAATGGCTTCATATCATCACTATCCTTACATTAACCACAGTTTTTTGCATGATCAGTCATGGGCCATTAGACGAGGAGAGCTACACAGGAACGTAGATGTCACGGTCGGGCGAGGGAACCCAAGCGCGGATTGGCAGGGTAGCGGTAGAGTGGCTGGTGGAGACCTCAGCGACGAGCAGGATAGGGAGACTGGGAGTAGCGGCGGAGACACTGATCGGTGACCGGCAGGGTAGTCGGGGACAGGCGGTAGTTGGGGACACGGGCGAACGGCAGAAGCACAGGTCAGTAACAGGCAGAATTGTCAGGGACGGGCGGAAGGTCGAAACACAGGCTGGCAGCAGAAGTACAGGCGGGGAGTAGGCAGAGTAGTCGGGGACAAGCAACGAGTCGGTACATCAAAACAGACAGAAGACTGGAAGGTTGCTGGGAAGCGCATGCGATATACGACCATAATCCGGCAAAGACAGAATGACAGAGAGATGAGGAAATACTGTAGGTAATGAGGCTATTGGGGACAGGTGTGTAATCGTGAATGGGGAACAGGTGCGTAATCATGGATTGGGAACAGGTGCGTAAGGGAGCGAGGTGAGTGGTGTGGCTAAGAGCGCGAGGGCCTGCCTCCGCGAGAACGCGGAGGCGCGTTCGTGACAGTAGAGTGGCATTAACCCAGCAGCAGGTCCAGTTTCTTTGCCTTTGTGCGATGAGGAACAGGAGGAGCTCTGCCAGAGCCCTACAAAATTTGTTTCTGACCAAACTGTCCAGCACCGTGCAGCTCAATCTGTATTTACCAGTGAACACCAGAATTGTCAGGTCCACCATTGGTGCTCCGTTCTCTTCACAGATGAGAGCAGGTTCAAACTGAGCACGTACAACAGATGTGAGTGTCTGGAGATGCCATGGTGAACGTCATGCATCCTGCAAGATCACCCAACGTGACCAGATTGGCGGTGGGTCAGTGATGGTCTGGGGAGGCATATTCTTGGAGGGTTGCACTGACCTCCACGTGCTAGCCAACGGTTCACAGACTGCAGTTAGGTGCCGGGATGAAATCCTCAGACCCATTGTCAGACCTTAAGCTTGTGCAGTGAGCCCTGGGTTCCTCCTGTTGCAGGACAATGCCCAGCATCATGTGGCCAGAGTGTGTAGGTGGTTCTTGGATGACAAAGGCAGCTCACTGGCGCCTTAATCCAGGTCTGGGAGATCCTCCAGGACACCAACCGTCATCTCATCAAGAGCATGCACAGATGTTGTCAGGAGTGAACTGGCATGTAGGGCCCATACACACTTATGAGTCACATTGAGTTGCTGTGAGGAAATTCACTCAAGTTGGAACAGCCTATGATTTCAATTGTTTACTTTAATTTTGTGCCATCAGTTTATCAGTTTGTCATTTTGTCCTTCATTACCAAACCCTAAGTAACTAAATACGGTAAAATTATGAGTCATTAGCAAACTGTTAGTTACTAACATTAAACCTTTGGTTACTAACCTTCATCTGTGTTATCACAGTGACATGTGTATATTAGATCTGTAACTGGTTGCTAATGTCAGATTTATGGCATGACTCGTTAGGCAACGACATGCTGTTGCTATCAAACATTGTCTACTCCTGTTTGTCAAACAGGCTGATAAACGGAGGGTTTGTATTATTTCATGTTATTTCATGCTCCCTGGTAAAAGTATTTTCATTAAGTAGTTTAGATTGACACCTAGTGTGGCTGTTGTAAAACTGCATGTAATTCAACTCACTTTATTCAAGTGAGTTGAATAAAAAATATATTTTCAGTGTGAGAAAATAGTTGAAAAGAAAAGCTTTGAGTGTGGAAAATATGGGTTCAATTCTGGGTTTACTGGCATAGGGATACATTGAGCTTCAGGTTGCTTCCATCCTGAAAATGTCAAAGACGGCGGACAGACATTGCAACAGACATTGGGGACCACAATGCTACAGACTGGCAGAGGGCAAAAACGACCAGTGTCCACTGACCGAGATGACCGTCAACTCATTTGAATGTCACTCAACAACCGTAGGATGACATCAACTGACCTACAAAAAGAATGTCAAACAGCAGCTGGGGTGAAGTGCACAGCGAGGACGGTTCGAAACAGTCTCCTAGGGGCAGGGCTGAAGTTGTGTAATGATGGAAAAAAAGCCCTTCATCTACGAGACGCAAAAAAGAGCCAGGCTGAATTTTGTAAAGACCCCAACAATTGGACCTTAGAGGAATGGAGTAAGGTCATCTTCTCTGATTTTCAACTTTGTTCAACACCTGGTCATCTAATTGTTAGACAGAGACCTGGAGAGGCCTACAAGCCACAGTGCCTCGCTTCCACTGAGACATTTTGTGGTAATTTTGTTGTTGAAAAATCTATATGAATGTGCATTATTGCAATATTAGAAGTTTGAAAACAAATAACAAATGAAAGTGGCTCAATTTAATGTTTTCCCTCTTGTATCTGCCTCTATTTCTGTCTCTTTTCCCCATTCTCTCAGTATTAAATGAATTTTCTCAGGAGGAGGTGAGAGTGAGTGAAGTGAGGATTCTGCCAAACTTCAATACCTCGTACCTGCCTATGATGCCAGATGGATCTGTGATGCTTGTTGACAATGTCTGGTATGTCTGTGTGTCATTGTATGTGTGCGTGTGACTATTGTATTTGTGTAATTGGGTTGACTGGACATTGTTGGTCCAATACTCTTTAAGTTGGTCTCTATAGTATCTTTACTGATATATATTGGTCCAATACTCTTTAAGGTGGTCTCTATAGTATCTTTACTGATATATCTAAGTGTCAACTCATTCTCGATCTGTGATAACATTTCCTGTTTATCCTCCCAGCCACCAGTCAGGAGAGATTGCCATGGCATCTTTCTGCCGGATGGAGAGTGTGGCCTGTCGACTACCTAGCATGCTCAGTACCCTGGAGGAACATGACTTTCTGTTCCAGCTGCAGCTCAGTGACATGCCCCAGGGCGACTCCAAAGAGGTGTGTGTTTAAGAGAAAGACTACTAAGCCATCTGGTGGGGTGTATCTATGTGAAGATGTTTTAAGCTCATATAAGTATATTTAATTTGGTCTATTCAGTGTAATGTATCATTGTGTATTATTTAGGGTCTTGAGGTTCCTCTGGTTGCTGTGCTTCAATGGTCAACTTCTAAGATGCCCTTCACCAACTGCATCTACACACACTACAGGTGTGAATTGCATGTGCCTTGGTACATGTCTGGGTTTCGGTCAGTCCCAGAATGTGTATATGATGTTGACCTCTTCCACCCGTAACATAAGGCATTTGACATTAGTTTAGAAATGTTTTGTTCCCCCCTATCTGATCCACCTCCCCATTCTATCCTCCCTTTTCTCTCCTCCATCCATTCATCTTTCCATTCAGACTGCCCAGTATTCGGTTGGACCGTCCCAGGTTTGTGATGACTGCCTGTAGCCCCAGAACCGTGCAGACCAAGGACCATTTTATTGTCAGATACACTCTGCTCAACAACCTACAGGATTTTCTGGCTGTACGCCTGGTATGGACACCTGAAGGTGAGGGGTGTGCATGTGTTTAGTTGAGGGCGAACCATACAATCATTGTAACCAATTAGTTAATGTTGAACTCATTAAGTTGAATGTTGTTTTTTAATATTTGCGGCCCATTTCTAGTCCTGTAACTATTTATTTTACATCTAGGTCATGGGCACAATGAGGATGCAGTGTTGGGGGCTGTAGTGTGTCACTCCCCTCTCAGTAACCTTGGTCACTGTCAAAAAGGCAGCACTCTGTCGTTCACCGTCGCTTTCCAGATACTCAAGGCGGGACTCTACGAGGTACATTACACACTGGAGGGGCCTGCAGTAGTGATGCGCATGTCAGCTACTTTTCACCCACACCCGCCCATAATTCCGAATAGCTCATCTGTAACCTCCCTGGCTATATGGATACAGTGAATAGCCTGCACTCAACTCTACACCCTTTAAAAATAGAAAATGCTGCTGTAACATACAGTTCATGCATGCATTGCCCCATATGCTTACCGTCCATTGTCTCCCAACATGTAGATGTTGTCAGAAAATGTGCACAAATATATTTCTCAGGCAATCTTATTCACGCTGTAAACATGTCTGAGATAAATAACTAATATAAATAATATTCAGGAAGTATGGACCCAGTTCACTTCAAATTTCCTCTCACTTAAATATCTATTGCCTACGTAGTTCCTTAGAAGAAACAAAAACAAGAAATTAATTTGTTTTGAATTAGAGAAAGAGTTAGCTATGCATTGAGACATGTGGGTGTTTTATAGAGAACCCAGCATTTGAGAAATTTAGAAGGGAGGAACTTGTATTGTTTTAAGACCAAACACTTTGAGTGACGGATAGGCGTGTGCTGGCAGGTGAGGCATACATTTGCCTCGTTATTTCAGAAGTAACATATCAAATACAATTTTCTTCCCATTCATTTCTAGCATGCACCACATATGTCTGGTTAAATAGAACACAAATGTTGTGTATTTTCCCCTGCATCCTCCTTTTCCTATGCTTTTTTATTTTATTTTAACAGTTGAGTCAACATATGAAGCTGAAGCTGCAGTTCACAGCATCTGTCTCAAACCCTCCACCAGATGCCCGCCCTCTATCTCGTAATGGTTTTATTACTTCTATTTTACTTTATTTAATCATGAAAAAAGCACTGAAAACACTTTCTAATTTGCAAAATGTGCTGTGTATACATGACAAATGTTTAATAGTATAGAGACTACTAAACGATGATTCATTACATGATTCAAAAGGCAATGACATGTTAATACAGGAGAAAAGGTTGTTTAACATTAATGTTTCATCTTTAACAACATAATGTTTCAAGACATCTTTGGAGACAATGTCTCTAATGCTAATAAGAAAGATATTAAAACTTAAGGAAAACAAAGAGGATACTGTACTCTTCAACATGTAACTCTCAATTGATTTGTTTCTAGGTAAGAACAGTCCTTCCAGCCCTGCTGTCAGAGACCTACTAGACAGACACCAAGCCAGTCTGGGAAGATCCCAGAGTTTTTCTCATCAACAGCCATCTCGCTCTCACATCATGAGGTGGGCAGTGATGAACATACACACGGAGACACTTGTGGACAGAGGTGTAGCACATAATTATGGGCCCTGTACACTTTATTCAAGATTCAAACATTTTTGAAGGCACCTCTACACATTAGGGCTCAATATACATAGTACCCCTTTTTACCCCAAGTCCGATGCCACTGCCTGTGGAACAAAAACATCTACACACTACAAAACATAATTTTTTTATTTCTGCATAATGCTGCAGATTGTAATCGCTTTCCTCTATTGACTTAAATACTTTGAGTCATTAATCCCATTAAACATAGGAAAACGTGAATACAGTTCTTTGCATTTTAGACAATTCATTTCTTCCTAAGGGGATTTCTAGATCTACATTAAATAAAGTTTGTGTAGGTTTTACTCTGACTCGCATTTATAACTGTAAATATCACTATGACAAGGCAGGAGCAAAAAGCTGGTTTCAAGTTTGGAGGGGACAATTACATAAATTTTCTCAAGAGCAAATCCTGAGGGGGACACTAAAACTAGTGCTGTAATACTGTTTTAGTTTGCGCCATTGGTTTGCTCACCACTGTAGCTCTGCAAATTCAGCCATTGTGTATGTGAACCCTACCAACATAAAACAAACTGACTGGATTAAAACAAACTGACTGGATTAACCTCACGTTAGCTATGTGCATTGAGTGCCTTTCAGATGTTAGACGTGAACACAGTAACCTTGCCAGCTACGGAACACTCCATTCGAAGCATTGCAAGTTTCTTTCATGGACTAGAAATCAAACACTGTGCAAAACATAGGTTGCTGTTACTGTAACAAGCTTTCAACATATATCCATGTTTGCATACACTGGAAGAAATTGTGAAATTTTGGCATTGATTATGAAGCCATTTATTATCACATAGTTGTTTTGCTCCTTTTTAAATCATAATGATAACAGAAATCACCCAATTGGCCCTGGTCAAAAGTTTACACACCCTTGAATGTTTGGCCCTGTTACAAACACAAGGTGACACACACAGGTAAAGTTGAAAATGAAAGTTGGCAGTTGAAAATGAATTTCTCACACATGGGGCTTTTTAAATTGCAATTGGTGTCTGTGTCAATGAGTTTGTTAGCACTCACGTGGATGCTGTGAGCAGACTAGATACTCAGCCACAAGGAGCAGAAAATAACTATCAAAATACCAGTGTAACAAGGTAATGGAAATTTATAAAGATAGAAAAGGATATAAAAAGATATCCAAAGCCTTGCAAATGCCAGTCAGTACTGTTTAATCACTTATAAACAAGTGAAAGATTCTGGGTCAGGCGAAGGTCAGGTAGACCAAGACAAATCTCAGTCAAAACTGTCAGAATAATTGTTTGGGATACAAAGTAACCACAAGAGAAATACAGGCTGCTCTGGAAAAAGATGGTGTGGTTGTTTCAAGGAGCACAATACGATGATACTTGAACAAAGATGAGTTGCATAGTCGAGTTGCCACGAAGAAGCCTTTACTGCGTCAATGCCACAAAAAAGCCTGGTTACAGTATGCCTGACACCTTGACACACTTCACAGCTTCCGGCACACTGTAATTTGGAGTGATGAGACCAAAATTGAGCTTTATGGTCACAACCATAAGCGCCATGTTTGGAGAAGGGGTCAACAAGGCCTATAGTGAACAGAATACAATCCCCACTGTGATGCATGGTGGTGGCTTACTGATGTTTTGGGGTGGGGTGAGCTCTAAAGGATCAGGGAATCTAGTAAAAATGTATGGCATGATGAATGCAGCATGTTATTAGAAAATACTGGCAATTTGCATTCTTCTGCACAAAAGCTGCGCATGGGATGCTCTTGGACTTTGCAGCACGACAATGACACTAAGCACAGGGCCAACTTGACCCTCCAGTGGTTACAGCAGAAAAAGGTGAGGGTTCTGGAGTGGCCATCATAGTCTCCTGACTTTAATATCATCAAGCCACTCTGGGGTGATCTCAACTGTGCGGTTCATGCAAGATGACCAAAGACTTTGCATGACCTGGAGGTATTTTGCCAAGACGAATGAGCAGCAATACCATCTGCAAAAATGTGGGCTTGTTTACAAAAGACTGCACGCTGTCACTGATGCTAAAGGGGGCAATACATAGTATTGAGAACTAAGGGTATGCAGACTTTTGAACAGGGATCAGTTAAATGTTCTCTTTGTTGCCATGTTATGTTTTATGATTGTGTCATTCTGTTATGACCTACTATTGAATGTGAATCCCAGAAGAAAGAAAAGACAATAATCAATAAATCAATGTAGAAACTTCAATATCTTCTTCATTAATAGTCATAGGAACTGCAAGTAGTTTTAGATCAGTTAGTCAATAATTATTGTACCAAGTAGGCAACCAGTATCACAGCTCAAGTTGCATAATTTGATCATCACAATTTTGTTGCTGTGTAATAACTCCAGTATTTTTTTATAGCTCAAGTTCAAAGTTCACAAGGTTTAGTCGTCATTTGTAATAACCGGTTATCATAATGAAATGCTTGGTTTTCCTACTGCCGGCAATGCAGTTAAAAGTAACAGTAATTATAAAATAAAAACAAGAAGATAACACAAACAATCAATAATAAAACTATATAACAACACATATAAATAATAATAACTGTATAACTGTACAACCGTAGTGCAATGTAAAAGTGAAAGGTGTGCATGATATAATTGGCAGATGAGCATGATATAAAGTGACAGGTGTGCATGGGACTATGGATGGAAGTGAAGAGGGGGTTCTGAATTGAGCAGCCTTACAGCCTGAGTAAAGAAACTGTCCCGTAGCCTGTTACTTTTGGACGGAAAACTCCTGTACCTCCTGCCAGATGGCAGCTTCATTAACAGTCCATGGCATGGGTGGCTGGGATCTGTAAGGAACGTTTGCTCCTCTTCCTATACTTCTCTACGTAAAAATCCTGCAGGGATGGCAGGTCAGACCTTGTGATGTGCTCTGCTGTTTTAATCACTTTCTGAAGTGTTTTACTGTCGAGAGCGGTGCAGCTGCCATAGCAGGCGATGACACAGCCGGAAAGGATACTCTTGATAGTGCATCTGTAGAAGTTGGTGAATATCGTGGAATCCATGCCAAATCTCCTTAATCGGCATCAGAAGAAGAGCCATTTCCTGGCCTCTTTCACCAAGGTGTTTTAAGAGTGATGAGACAACGTCCTCGCTGAAGTTGACACCAAGGAACTGGATATTGTGAACTATCTACTGCAGACCCATAGATGTGTATGGGGCTGTGGTCTCCCCACCGCTGCTTCCTGTGATAAAACAATCATCTCCTTCGTTTTGCTGATATTGAGCGGGAGGTTGTTTTCCTGACACCACTTACCACATCTCTATAGGCAGACTCGTGGTCAAAGATCAGGCATATGATGGTGGTGTCGTCAGCAAACAATGATGTATTGGAGACGTGGGTTGCCAGGAAGTCGTGGGTGAAGAGAGTACAGGAGCGGGCTCAGCACACAGCCCTGGGAGGAGCCAGTACTGAGAGTCGGTGAGGAGGAGGTGGTGTTGCCCATGCGCACCACCTGGGGTCTGACCGTCAGGAAGTTCAGGATCCATCGGCACATAGAGGGGTCAAGACCCAGATCCCTGAGCTTCACTGCCAGCCTGAGGGGCACAATGGTGTTGAAGGCTGAGCTGTATATATATCGCAACTGCCTGAGAGGACCAGCCACACAATTTCTGAATGTCTGTGGCCTGTGAAGCCACTCACCCAACTTGCTTGAAGCCATGATGGTTGCAAGTGCAACCAATTTGCAACCAACGTGACCTGGGATAACCATATCTTTCTGTAAATTTCTTAGCACATGTCTTAATTTTCAATTAACTTGTTATGGCTTTACGCTGAAACCTGTTTTGTACTATATAACTAATAAATAACAACAGTTTTTACCTTTCAAAGAAGATTTGTGATTTAACCTTGGATTCCTCTGACCTTTATTTTTGGCATCATTAACACAAGCAGTCCTATCTCATGAAATTACATTTTAACCAATCACTTTTTTGGAATGTGCAAATAGCCTTGATGGCCAATAAAAGTTTTGGTTTTCACATCCATATTATATTAGAACCAATATATTGTAGCCAAGTGGGTGGAACCGAGGTAGGGGATACAGTGTGGGTCGGAACAGTTCGGGCTGGCATGGATCAGGTGATTTAGCCACTTCCGTTTTGGATGTTTTGGTCAGTTCTCATTCTCCACTGTTAATCCTTGTAGTTCTAAGGAATGCACTTTCTAAATTTTCCGTGTCTCCCACCCTGTTTAAACTTAGGGGAACATGAGGTCTTGGCCCAAACCTTCAGAGTACCAGACTTGAAAGACTCACTACTGTCCCTGTCCGAAGTCCTCCTGGTTGTGTTGCAGAACAAGATAATACGATTACCCCCGTGCAAAATACAAAGAGTACTGTAAACAAGCAGCAATCTGGGTAGTATTATTGAAGCTTTAGATATGACAGTAATGTAACAGTGTAAACTAGCAGCAATTGGTATAATTATTATTGAATATTATAGATGCATGAGTGTAATATACTTATGAATGTTGGCATTGCACACTTCAACTACGTAGTGATAATTTAAAATATAGCAAGAAGACAAACCATATGCATAACACTTTACTGGGTTAGTTTCTTTCGCCTAAGACTCGAGACCTATCGCACTTTACGCGGCTCTCCTCACCCTGACACTTTCCTCAGTGTAGCAGCTGCATATACTGGTCCTGCTGCTCCTGTCCTCGCTGCAGGGCGTACCGGTTAGCCTCGACTATGCCCCTCAGCGCGTCAAAGAAAGCTGTGTCCCTTCCTCATTCCTAAGATGAAAAATAACACAAACATACCACAATAAATAAGTACACAGGCACAGTCGGCTTAGCCAACAGCTGTTTTGAAAAACATCTTGCACCGAGTAATCATTTGATCAAGTTATCACTGTTTAGTGATTATTAAAGATTATGTTAACTGGCATGATTTCTGAAATTTCAGTGGAAATATTAAAATGTTCAACTAGTTGTTTAACAACGTGGTTAAAACATACTATTACCTTGCTATTTTGTTCAGTAACGTTTTATTTCCCATTTATTTGTGTTACAAATACCAGATCACGGTTTCACTTGCATGTTTACTAGAAATGTTTGCTACCTTACATGCCTTCTGATAAAAAAGGAAAAAAAGCCAGATCACTGATAATAACCTAGTGTTTCGCGCATGTAAAATTTCACCATTTGCAACCTACATTTTCATTCATTCATGTTTTAAAGTATTTAATCTCCATACATCACTCTCAAAAATTGGAGTGGATGATAATACGGCGACGATCGCTTGGCTTACATGTACCTGTATCTAACGTTAGTTTGTCTAGAGGAACAATAACATCACTAACAATAACATGACTATTATAGAAATCAAATGACTGTATAGCATTAATTTATTACATAATGTAATAGCATTTAACATGCATCAGGTGAAACGTGATTTTCCTCAAACCGACTGGTTTTCTAGTTTCTGTCTTCCACCATGGCATCCAACATCGCAGCAGCCGAGTCAATCGCTGCCGCACCACCACACCGGTCTGTGATCCAGCAACGCATCTAGACGCATCAAACCACTTACTCCGCCGGTCAGAGACACTTCTGTTATTTGGATCCTCGATCACTTTACTTTCTGGGTATTTTCGCGAACACATTATTGCTTATTGTGGTTTCCAGTTCACGCTGTATTTTTGTCCTCCGCAGAAACACAATAAGGTCTGGACTTCATCGTCGTCCGGTCTGTCATTCGAATTCTTCTCCATAGAAAGGTTATTCAGTTGTAAGTAAGCACAATTAACTCATTTACTGATGATGGCTGCTGACATTTAAAAATTAGCGGTTGAAAACTTAAGCGCGTAAACTACTACTACTCGACCAATCAGAAATGTTTAGCAATGCAAACCTCAACCCAAAAGTATTGGTACTCTGGAAAAGTCCCACCTCCCGAGCAGGGACTGTTTCGGGTGTAAAATGTAGTTCATGGTTCTAGAAACGCAAAGTTCCTCACTGTGACACCTGGTCCTCCCGCTCCACCCCATTTGCCGGTGCAGCGCTCCACATCTCGGTCATACTAGTTGCTACCGGTCCAACGCACCCGAATCTGCCACTCATCACACATCGGACCTGTCTTGTTTGCCCATTGTGCACATTTGGTCCCTGTTTCCCCAAAAACTCTAGTATATCATGCCCTCTGTTTTCCCATGTTCTTTGTTGGTTATTGTAACTCTGTTCTTGAGGTCGGCTTCTCTAAACTTTTTGTATTTCCAATCTGCCTCCCTTTTGTTTCAGTTTTTTATGTTAGTTATCTGTGTATGTATGGTACAATTTTAATCAGGTTTGTGAATGCTAGGGCAAAACTAAAAACGTGCACCCCTTTACAGAACCAGAGAACTCACATTTGTGGGAAGAAAAGCAGTTGGGTTATTTTTGAAGCTGTTTTATTGACCGGTCCTACACAAAGTAAACTTTCTCCAGGTATTTTAGGGCTAACTCAATTTCATTTCAATCTGCAATCGAAGGACAGGTTTATTAACAAGTTGTAATGATGGTTGGTTCAAATTCTGTCAGCACAATGGAAGGAGCACGCCTTCGAAGTGTGTTGGGCCATTTATCAATACAATTTTTGTCCATTCTTGTGTTCTTGTGAACTCTATTGACGTCCTTTTTCATGGCCCAAGTACTGTTCCAATCCAAAGAATGCAAGTTACCAAGGACGCCTAAGCTGCCCAGATGTGTACCTCTTTTATTGAGGTTGCATGGGTTGGTGACTTGTTCAGCAACCCATGCATCATCTGATGTCCAGCAACATCTGATGTCATTTCAAGATTTGCAGACAAACTTTGCTGTGAGTTTTTGTGTTTCTTATTTCAGGTTAATAGTACCTATAAATCAGCATCTAAAAAATGTGAAGAGAAATGAACATTGTTGTCGCTGAATATTTGCTTATTTTATTTAAGACACAGCTAATTGATATATTTGCTCCCACTTTTTGATTAGTGTTATTCAGTTCAATGCAGTGGAGACGCTCATTAACGTTAGCCAAGTTAAGTTATTACTGGTTGTGGGACAGCTTTTTAAAATGTGTAGTTGATTTTCGCATACAAAAATATCATATCAACCATATGAAAATGGATATAGTGTCCTTACAACTTTCTACCAGTAATAATGATAGTAATATTTTATTTAGGGACTGCGGAGGAGATTACAGACCTCTGAGTGGAGGGGCGAATGTGACCCTCTTCACAGGAAAGAGGAATTATTCCAAAACTGGATGGGAGTGAGAAGCTATTATAAAGATTTTAATTTTGGCAAATATTACAGGTTTACTTAAAAACAAATTAGTAATCCCAGCCATGATAGTTCAGGTATGATGTACATTGTGGTATCAGGTGGAAAATAGGCACCTGTTGCTGCCAGCCATATGGCATTTTATATAGAACAATAGTTTTAACTCAATACTTAGAATTGTGGAATTGCCTAATATTTATCAGTTTCCCATAACAGTTGCCATGTGAATTTTCACCTTCCTTATGTGACTTGTAGTTTAGCCAGAAGGTTGTTGCCAGACACCACCTGCTCATCTGCGCAATCCTCTGGATTGTCACCCTCTTCCTCATGCTGAGTATGGTCCTCCACCTCCAAGATGTCGTCCATTGAGAGACAAACGTTGTGGAGATTGCAGCAGGCAACAACCAACACAGAACAGACTTCCAGAGTTCTCAGAAAGATCTCCAGTGGGTTTTCAGCATGCCAAACGTGTGTTCGATTACGCAACTTGACTTGATGTGGTGCCATTGAACTGGGCCTCATGGTGCAGAAATGTTATACAGTTGCATTATTTGGTAGGGTTGTTATTTACTGTGTTAATTAAGTCCTCTACCAAGATCTGTTTTCATCATGTATAAATCTGAGTTGACAACAAAGTAGTGAACTTAGACTTTTGGAGCCCACTGTGTGTTTGTGTGTGTTGGCAACTTTGGAGTTAGGTCCAATAAATATCCCAACCAGATACAGGCTGTCAAAACAGGGTGATGACGGCCACAGGGTGCTGCAGGCATGTATATCCACCATGTTCTGAAAATAATTCTATTAGATTTTGTTCAATAAAGTGTTTTAGACCATAATGCAACATTGTGTTGTTTATAAATGTTCATAATTGAATTCTCAACATCTTAACACATTGTGAAGTGGTTGACAGTCAGTGCTATACTGTGTCATTTGTGGTCCAAGATGATTTGGACCTTCTAAAACTGTTCTGATTCAGCCTGTGGAATTGGAAACAAGCAGTTGCATATAGGAAATCCCAGTAAGGCATTTACTTCATGAGATGGTTGGGGTTTCCATTTAGGTTATCAACATAGGTAAAATGGTTTGGTTACTATTCCATAACTTACAGGACATAAGGGATATAATTATAGCCCTGCACAAGGCTGGGATGGGCCACAGGACAATAGGCAAGCAGCTTGGTGAGAAGGCAACAACTGTTGGCGCAGTTATTAGAAAATGGAAGAAGTTCAAGGTGATGGTCAATGTCCCTTGGTCTGGGTCTCCATGCAAGATCTCACCTCGTGGGGCATCAATGATCATGAGGAAGGTGAGGGATCAGCCCAGAACTACACGGCAGGACCTGGTCAATGACCTGAAGAGAGCTGGGACCACAGGATCAATGAAAATCATTAGTAAAACACTACAAAATCATGGACTAAAATCCTGCAGCGCACGCAAGGTCAAGCCAAGCCAGCGCATGTCCAATGACCATCTGGATGATAAGGCGTTGCTCCGTAAGAAGCATCTCAAGGTCCTGGATTGGCCTAGCCAGTCTCCAGAACTGAACCCAATAGAAAATCTTTGGAGGGAGCTGAAAGTCCGCATTGTCCAGCGACAGCCCCAAAACGATAGTTACTTTCGCAACTGCAGTTCTATGAGTGGAGCGTCCAGGCCCGTCTGAAGTTTGCCAATGACCATCTGGATGATCAAGAGGAGGAATGGGAGAAGGTTATGTGGTCTGATGAGACAAAAATTGAGCTTTTTAGTCTGAACTCCACTCGTCGTATTTGGAGGAAGAAGAAGGATGAGTACAATCCCAAGAACACCATCCCAACGGTGAAGCATGGAGGTGGAAGCATCATTCTTTGGGGATGCTTTTCTGCGAAGGGGACAGGACGACTGAACCGCATTGAGGGGAGGATGGATGGGTCATGTATTGTGAGATCTTGGCCAACAACTTCCTTCCCTCAATAAAAGCATTGAAGATGTGTTGTGGCTGGGTCTTCCAGCATCACACAGCCAGGGCATCTAAGGAGTGGCTCCGTAAGAAGCATCTCAAGGTCCTGGAGTGGCCTAGCCTGTCTCCAGACCTGAACCCAATAGAAAATCATTGTCCAGCGACAGCCCCAAAACGAGTTACTTTCGTAACTCCAGTTCTATGAGTGGAGCGTCGCCCATAGGGGCTTTGCTCCTATTGGTTTATCCCTCTGCCCAATGGCAGTCACTGAACATTTAAAATATGCAAATCGACCTGCCTGTGGACAATGTCCTCGGCTATATAAGCAGGTCGCATACCCCCCTTCAGTCCCCCGATATACCATTCTTTATTAGAAAAGTTTACCAGAGACCGGCCCATAGGGGCTTCGCTCCTATTGGTTTAGGGCAAAGCGAGCGAGCCCAAGATGTACTCCCTGCCAGTCACCCACCTCACTCAGAGACAAGTGTCCAACAGAGCAGCCCAGGCGCGTGAACTCCATGCATCCCCGAGCCACGTCCATCCTGCTCAGCTATCGTTATGTACGTCCGTGTCAACACCCGGTTCGCAGTACAAACACACACACTGCACCAACACTGCTGGTACCTCCTTAGTGTCAATACTGCCTCGGAGTGTCCAAGGCCAGCCCAAAACACACCGAGCCCCCAGCTGCGAGCCACACTGCGAGCATCCAGCGGACAACCCGGCCAGGCGTACCGTGCCTGCGAGCAGAGCCCTGAGCACTATCCGCCCTCCATGTTCTGTGTCCTGTGCTCACCTCCCTGCCTCAGCCGTGCTGAGCACTGAGTGAGCTAACGTCCCTGCAGCCATATCACGCAAGTAGAAACGGACAAAGATAAATATATATCTTTACACAAAAGAAGATCGTGCTAGTTATGCCATTGATGTTAGTGTATATTTTATATACAAAACTATAGAAAATAAAGGGGCCATGACCCTCCAGTCATTTTATTTTGAGTAAATAACATTGTCAGTTTACTTGAACTGACAATAACGTTTATGAAAATGTCATGATAGCTTTAGGACCATCTTGTGTCACTACTGAAACCGACAAAATACAGTTTATGAAAATGTCATGATACTGTAGCATTATTACTATCCTGTTTTACTTTACTTAAACTGACACAATACAGTATCTGACAATACAAAGGAAGCATTATGACCATAATCATTGGAACCAGACCAGCCTATCACCTAGCTATACATACCCTTTGTTGTGAAATGTTTTTTTAAAGCACTTGAATAAGAAAGTCATGTTGTTTAGTTTAAAACAGTCTAAAGGAAATTAGTGTGATTAAAACTCACTATTTACATTATTTACAGTACTTGAATCACAGCTGATATGTGATAGGGTACACAACCTTATTTGTTTAACAGTAATTTAGTTACTGAAATAGCCCACACAGAAATTTTCTGTTTTACTCTTGCTAGCTGACTGAGATAAAAATGAGAGGCCAGATGCAAAACGTGTCCGTCAAGCCTAAGTTAACTTTCTTGTTTGTAAACTGCAGCATATGGAACAATAAATGTTCACAGTAAGACAAGCATTTTCGGTTGTCATTGGAAGACATTCCACTTCACCCTTATGTTGGTCATTAGTCAAAAAGAGAATGTCATGTTCCACTCCTGAAATCTACTGCTGGCATCCTAGTCATGAGAAACATTGCATTAGGGAAGGTAAATATCTGACATCACTTGTCATTTAGAATGAAATGTAATATAAAAATAATGTCTAGAAGACTGGTGTTACAGAATGGTTTGTTGTTTTGATAGACTTGTGTAGGTGTCGTAAAAAAATATTCTAAAAATGTGTCATTATATGACCATGCTATGACAAGATATGTCTGCTGACATAACACATTATGACATGGTAATGACAGTTGTGACCATGTTATTACACTACAAGTAATCTTCCCAAATTAATATATGGTATAAAGCAAAAAGAACCACTTTCAGGTTTTGCAAGTAGGTTTCATGGGGATTGTGATGCAATAACTAACTTCTATTTGATAAAGTGTGTGTTTTCTTTTTAGAACGGGTAGTGCCATGGAGAGACGAGCCATCACTCCTCCAGTCAGTTCTCCTGTAGGCCGACCCCTATACCTGCCGGCCCAGGAGAAAACTGTGCTGTCATTGGACAAGATTGCCAAGAGGGATTGTAAAGTCCTGGTCCTGGATCCAATCAGTTATGAAAGAGATGAAAGATATGGAGGAAAGAGAAAGGAGAGAATAGGAGAAAATAAAATCTGAGACTGGTAAGAGAAATGGACAAGGGGTTCAGAGGGAGCTTGAGTTGCATAGGAATGAATGTATGAGTCTAGGGCTAAATCTCAATTTGCATACTCGTACTACATACTATAAGTATGTACTCTTACGGTAAAGTGATAGTGACGTAGGTACTATTAAGTATATCATAAGCAAGTACACTGGGACCTTCTACCATGTCATAAAATTGCATTTTGAAATGTACCCCCTTTGTCACACATTCAAATTTAGCCAAGTTAGGAAACCAATGCTCTTCTGTTGCTCAAGGGATTTTGAGCAATATCATCCCAAAAAGCATGCACAGTAGCATACTATGAAAATCGACCAAAGATGTTCAACCATCCATTCACTTTTGGCATAGTATTTTCAATGACATTGTAATCTTCAGCTGTCATACTATATAGTATACATAGTATGCAATCTGAGGGCCTAGGTTCTTTATCTAATTTAAGACAAAGTCAAAGATACATCATTTTCTTAGTGTAACTGATTTGTGCTTCAACTCATTATTTATTTATGCACCATGACGTGTTAGTTCTTTCATATATATATATATATATATATATATATATATATATATATATAAAAAAAAATGTTTTTATATAATTTATTGAATAGGAAAGTGGTGAAAATAGAGTGCAGCGGCTGTACATATACCAGAAGCAGTAAATTCGACGGCTGGACCAAATTAGGCCAATGTTCATTTAAAGTACAGTACTTCCACTGTTAGAACAAAAATATTTTTCAGCTGTGAAACCACGTGACCTGTTGTGAGGTCACAGTGGTTTGTCTGACATAAAAAAATTGACTATCTACTCTTTTGGCAGAATGAAAAACAGCACACAACAATATACTTATTTTGACTTTATTTATTTTGATGGAGAGAAATGTTCTAGATGTATGTAACACACATCATCATATTATCACCTCTACTAACTGCATATTGTCATCTGGATCTAAAGGTATAGTTTGGGATTTTTGTAATAAGGCCCCTTTGTCTACTTACCCAGAGTCAGTTGTATTTGTTTATACAATTTTTAAATCTCTGTGTGCAGTGTAAAGGAAGTTCCTATCTATTCAATTACTAATAAGCGTTATATGATATATAGCGCTGATATATTCAGCATTTATTTTTTCTCCACCCAAAACCTAATCTGGTGATTGTTTTCCCATTTTGTTTCTGATTGATTACCTAAGAACTCCACCCTGAACCCTACCACCAGTAGTTTAATAGAGCTGAGCTAGCTAACTAGCTGAAAAAATTGATAAAACATTACATGAAGAAAGTTAGTTTGAAAAAACGTATGTGAGCACAAGCATCAACTATTGTGATATTTTGATCAAGATTCATATTACTTTACCCTGATTTGTTTTTGAAGGCCCATGAAGTCATTTTTCACAAAAAGACAATATTCACGTCTGACCGAGTCTAAAATTAGCATTATTAGCATTGTTCAAATGTATTAATTAAAACAATGCATCGCGAACAGAAAAAGCTGCATTGCAAGCGGAAATAAACACAAAAAACACAAAATTCTGTAGCTGTGCTAGCATACATTTTGACTACATACTGATGAAATAGCTGGTGGAATTTGATGACTTTAAACTAGCACAATGCAAACTATTTTGTGTAGCCACCACACAACGCCTCTTTTAGGAACTGGATGTCTTGAATGTCCAATAATCTCCTTTTGGGGTAGTTTGGCCTATACAGTTTATCATGTGCCAAAATCAACAAAATGAATTATTCATTTCATTATTATTTCCAAACCCTTCATCTGACGAATCACTTCCTCTGCCTGCTTCGGAGTCTCCACTTGTCTTTTCTTTCTACCTTCATGAGTAGCTCTGATCTTTGACACCTCCACCTCTTCTACCCTGACTTGGCACCCCTGGAACCTCGGAGCATGATTTCCTCAACAGTTGTAACACCACATTTCCTCTGTCTACTAATTTCTTCTGTCTTTTAACAATTGTAAAACTGTACTTTATTGACAAACTGCCTTACTGGGTAAATTAAAAAAAACATATGCTTTTCCTCAAACATCATCAGTTTTCAACTCGTTCCACCTCTTCCATTCTAGTGAAACAACATGCACTCCTGGAATTATATGTTAATACATACCAATTGCATCATCCATTGGCACACCAGTATTGACACATTCATGTGGGGCCTTAATCTGAAACATTCTCTTGACCTCATAAATCTAGTAATTCATTATCATCTTTATGTTCCATGGCGCCCGGTCCTTCTGCTTCTTTTAAACACAGCTAATCAAAACAGCTCCACTCCAATTGGTCTCCTCGGATAATCTCCACCTTCCCTAACTTTTCATTAACTATCTCTGCAACATAAATCTATCCTCTAAGTACTCATTATTCACTAATCTCAGTCCGTCTACAAACTTTTTCTCACCTTGCAAAAATTCATCTACCTCCTCTTTTTTTTCTTGTAATTACCCTCCTCTCTGCAACTATCTCAACCTCTTCCCATTTTTCATTATCATCATCCAGTCTTCAGTATTAGCACTAGTATTACCACCCTCCTGCTTCTTCCTTCGTCACCACCTACTGTCGATTTTATCTCCCTTTCCCAAAGAAAGTTGTCTTAAAAGGTTATCTACTCTTGTCTAAAAGTTAGCTCACCTTGTCACAGATATTGCTATAATTTAAAATCCCCCCAAAAATGCAGGTTTGCAGCAGATTTTTTAGGGGGGTGGATGCATTCCTCTCTGTCAATAGGCTGGAATAGGTTGTCACTCTTATTTTGTCTTTTGCAAACATCAACCAATAATGATGTTTACAAAGTTGGACTTTTCAGGCAAAATATTTCTAATGGATAATCACATAATTGTTCTTCCTCTAAAAAAGTATTGACAAACTCAATGTTTAATTAATGGTTAGTAGCTGGTTTAAATGGTAAACAGGTTTGCTTTGCTAGCTATCTGCCAAGTGCCACAGCATCAAATACGGTTCATTTCAATCTCAGTTGCGATTGTTGAAATAAGCATATTTGTTTTGCGAGTCATCTACCAAGTGTTGCATCAGCAAAAACATATATTTGTATTTCTTAAAAAGTGTAGAAAGCATGTAATCCCATATCATATTCACTTGCAGACATTGGTGCAAACCACATATTTATTTATTTATTCTCTTTTCCCCCTCTCAGCTCAGTATCAGGATAGTAATATCAGCAATGAAATTAAAGGCATTAGTCGTGCTTCCAGACTTTCCAGTTTAGGGAGGGAATATTAACCATTTAAAATGTCCCTTTCATTATAAAGCATTTCAGGCATCTAACATTGCAGTCAGTTAAAATAGTGGCTGAGGGCGTTGTGGTATAGGCTGCTATAGGTCAAAGCACGCAAATGTATTTTTTCTGTCTTTGCATAGGGGTAAAAATATTTTTCTATAAATTTGTTATGCAACTATACAAGACTATATATTACCGGAGACTTTAGCAGTATCTTTTTAATGGTTTGCTTTCTTGGACAAGAAAGTGGTAAAATATATGTGAGAGTTTTTTGCCTTATAGCCCATGCTGCAGAAGTACATGGGCAGCAGCGGCAACAGCCTAGACCACTGGAAAGCCCTAAGCCACAGCAGAACCATGTCATGGAAATTACCACAAATGAAGAAGAGGAGTCAGCAGGCTACTTGCTCAATAGAAGTTCTTGGTTTGGTCAAATAAGAACCTGTGGGTGGGAGTCAACCCTCATTTTCCAGGGAGCCACCCCCTTCCCAGGTTACTAACCTTCCGCAATAAATTATCCTTGCAAGACAGATGGGTACTATACCTCAGAACAAAGAACAGATTAAAAGGCTATACTCAGGTCAAACCAATATCTCTTTAATGCTTTAATAGAGAACCCTCTGATCTGTTATTTACTTGCTAATTTGCCCAGGTCACAGCAAAAATCCCTTTCACAGACCCATAAACAAAGGCCTGTTCATTATTTGGTCAAATATCAAATGTTCTCCTCCACAGTGGCTTTTCAATTAAAACACTGTTGTTTTCAACTGTTTAATCTAGTCCTATGAAATGAGTTGTGCAATTTGTGTATTACAAACCCATAAGAACAATGCTGCCACTGGTGCCAAGACAAGCTTCAATTCTCTCAAATAGAAAATATTGCTAAGTATAATAGAGAAGAACACTTTTCCTTTACAGCAAAAAAGCTTTTGGAAAGGAATCTTTGAAAGATTTTTGCCACAGAATGTTAAGTATTGTGTTGCTGGCCTACGCCTATCCTTATCGAAGCTGCTTCACACTGAGAGTCAAATTTCAAAACAATCAACTTCTTGGTATTTCCTGCACTCTGCCTTCCTACTGTAATCATATTTTTTTTTAAGAATCTTGTCCTCTGCTGCCAATTCGTGATTTTTATTGTATTCATATTTCATTAATTTCTGTATAAACAGAAAAATCCTCTACTATTTCAGCAATATTAAAAGGAATTTTCTACGTTACTCTACAATAGCCAAGTCATTCTTTATGTTGGTGAATATGAATTATTTCACTGCTTTGTCAGTATTGACCGCATTTTAAACTGCACTTTTAATGTTATGTTTTACATTAAACTAATCCCTGTTGTCAAAGCACACTGCATCTTAAAACTCCAAGGTGGTGTGCTCTCTTAATCTCCTTTCCATTATCATAGCATCACCAATCACTGCCATTGGACATTGGGATCTCTCACAGAGATGACTTGCCCTGAAAATGTATTGAACTGGGGGGGACACTGCCATTGAAGGAACCTTTCATTCTCATTTGTGTCAACTGGGAGGGAATTCCAATTTAACTAGCTCATTCCACCTTATGAACAGATTGGAGTCATGTGATTCATGGCCAACGGGAAAATTAGCCCTGCTATATTACTTCCAGCAGCATGCCACTTTCTGGTCTCCCATCCAAATCTATATATTCTGACTATATATTCAGAGGCAAGCCAGGATCCAGGATGGTGTGCTGCTTGCATAGGAGACAATGAGAGGAGACAATGAGAGGAGACATGGAGAGGTGACCAATATAGACTATTCAGATGTGGCTGGTATTATTGTTGGCTGTTGCTGTTTCCTGGTTTAGGAGAGTGATGTGAATGCCCCAAAGTGCATCGCTGCATGCCTTCGGGGCAAATAGATCCACTCAACTGCACTCCACTGTCATTTTTACTGAGATTATGATGTGTTCGTCTTTGTAGTATGCCAAAGTGTGTAATTGTGTGTGCATGCGTGTGTGTGAGAGAGTGGCTTTGTATGTATATACGTGTGAATGCCAGCTGTTTGTATTTTATATGAACGGCAGTTATATGATGTGTGTGTTTCACAAAAGGTCAGACAGCCACACTGTTCTCGATGCGGTCGGGGGACATGTACACGTAGGGCAGCTCCAGCTTCTTGTTTCTTTCTGAGATTTCATTCGAAATTACCCTGAGCTCAGCCTGTACCTGCTCCACCAGTTTTTGTGGGATCCCACTGCTGAACACATCCTCACGGTACTGACACAGAGGCACCTATGAGAGGAAACAGGGAATGTATGTAAAATACATAATTTTAATTGGGGGATTCCAACAAGGATAGTGAAACAAAAGTGTATGTTTATGTGTGGGGGGGTGAATAAGTGGGTGTATCGTACATAGTCAGAAGCGGGCTGGGACAGTATGAAAAGAGTGATGAGAAGGGAGCAGGTGGTGTTGACGTCCGGGAGAATGGAGAGGATCTCGTCTTCAGTTAACTTCCCCTTGGACTGGGGAGGGGGACGCATCATGGAGGCTGGACAGTTGGGCATCCACAGCGCAAAATCCACCTTGGGGGAACAAGAAGGAGAAATGGAAAACCACATTCTAACATATTCACCATGTTTTACCTGAGCCCATACAGGCTGCAAGCAAATGATCATCAGGATTGGACTGTTTGTATAAACAGTGTGTGTCTTATTAGGTCTTCAGTTTTGGATTGATTAAGGGATGCAGTTTACTGGTTCAGTGTGTTGATGTAATCATTACCTGAGAGAAGTTGACTGCGGCATGCTGCGCCGAGCAACAGTATATCACCATGGTAACAAACTGACATAGATCTGGTTTGGTTTGGAATGACTGGGGAAAACCTAAGGGAACCAGAAATGTAAAACGGTAGTCAGTTTGTTTTTCAATGCAAGTTTAATATAGTTGTAACGTTGGTAGTGGAGTTGCAGGAACCAGACGCAGAGTTAAAATGAATAATGAACTTAATTTACAAGGGAACCAATATTGCGAGACAACAAGAAGAAATCTCTATATCCACAATGGCAAGTTAAAACTGTCATGCAAAGAAGAAACCATAGACACTGCTAAAAAAAATTATGAGAACACATAATCATCACAGTTTAACACTAAGACAATTAAACTTCAGGGATATCAATCTCTCCAGAAAGCCAGTTGGAAAGCATAAGCGATTGTGAATACATTTCACCTGTATTTGTGCAAATGAAAGTGACAACAGATGCACTGGAGAGACAACAGCAAGACAACCCCAAAAAGGGAATGGTTTTGGTGATGGTGGATGCAGACAATTGCTCTCTCCTTACTGTTCCTGGTTGCACAGGTTGTCCAGCTCCTCTAGGATGGCACATCCATATGTGACGTCGTAAGAAGGTTTGTTGTGTCTTCCAGGACAATCTCAAGAGCATGGAGGAGATACAAGGAGATGGGCCATTACACAAGGAGATCTGGACAGGGCTGTAGATGGGCATCAACCCAGTAGTAGGACGTCTGGAGACAGCGTGGTGAATGTTATGCTGCCTGCAACATCATCTAGCATGACCGGTTTGGAGGTGGGTCAGTGATGGTCTGGGGAGGCATATTCTTGGAGGGTCGGACATACCTCCACGTGCTAACCAACGGTACCCTGATTGCTGTAAGGTACCGAATGAAATCCTCAGACTCATTGTCAGAACTTACACAGGTGCAGTGGGCCCTGGGTTCCTCCTGGTGCAGGACAATGCTCAGCCTTATGTTGCCAATATGTAGGCAATTCTTGGATGACGAAGGCATTGATATCACTACAAAAGTTGTATCTCCAAAAATGCATACCTCGTTGGAGTTATAATAATCACATTCCCCAGACATGAGCCCTATTGAGAACCTCTTAGATGTTTTGTATCGGTATGTCCGACACCGCCAAGTAGCGCCACAGACAGTTCAGGAGCTAACTGATGCCCTGATCCAGGTCTGGGAGGAGATCCTCCAGGACACCATCCATCATCTCATCAGGGGCATGCCCAGACATTGTTTGGGCCATTATGAGTTGCCGTGATGAAATTCACACCAGTTAAAACAGCCTATGATTTCAATTGTTTACTTTGATATTTGATTTTGAATCCAGCCCTCAATTGATTTTGATTTCCATTGAACATTGTTATGTAATTTTTTCCTCAATGAATAACACAATGTACAATCAAGATTTCGATTTTCTATATATTTCAGTCATCAAGACACTTTGTGTGGTTTAATCTATTTTGAGCAGTGTATAAACAAGATCCAAAAACGCCACAGACCAGTGGAAAACTGGTCTGTGGTCTAACAAATCAAAATTTGAAATAATTTTTGGGAATCATGGACGCCATGTCCTCCAGCCTAAAGAGGAAGGACCATCCGGCTTGTTATCAGCGCACAGTTCAAAAGCCATTATCAGTGATGTTATGGGTGTGCGTTAGTGCACATTGCATGGGTGACACATCTGTGAAAGTACCATTTATGCTGAACAATATATACCAGTTTTGGAGCAACGTATGCTGCCATCCATGCTTTTGCATATATTACAACAGCATGGCAGCTCAGTCAATGAGTCCAGGTGCTAAACAGGCCTTCCTGCAGTCAAGACCTGTCACCCACTGAAAACATTTGGCGCATTATGAAATGAAAAATACCCCAAAAATGTTGAGCAGATGAAATCCTATATCAAACAAGAACGAGAAAACATTTCACTTTCAAAACAACAGCAATAGGTTTCCTCAGTTCCCAAACGCTTATAGAGAATTGTTCAAAGAAGAGGTGATGCAACACAGTGGTATAAATTTAAATGTAAATGAGTTGCTTGCATCAAATTCAAAATGGCCATGTATTTTTTCCCAAAAAAGTATTTCTCAGTTTCAACATTGGATATGTTGTCTTTGTAGTATTGTCAATTAAATATAGGTATAAATGGTTTGCACATCATTGCATTTACGCAGTGTCCCAACTTTCTTGGAAATAGAGTTGTAAAACAAATACACACACACACACACACACACACTCACACAAATACACACACACGTCTACCTGAGTGAGGGAAACCATGTGTACAGATCTCAGCAATCCAGCTCTGCAGCTCAATGTCCTGCTCCACTTCCTTGTCTTCATGGTAATACACATCCACCCAGCCACTCACAAACCTGTCAGATAATCACACAAAACACCCCAGTGATGATAACGTGTGTAGTCAGGGAGTGTGTGTGAACATATTTTTTGTATCATCCTCATTACCATCTCATGAAGCTTTTTATCACTCTGAATGTTAAGCTTCTTTCTGTAAACCTATGGTGAGGAGTGTGAGAGAGTTTTTTGAAATAATTACCACATTGAAGGTTACTGGGGAACGTAACCTTAGTAATGAATAAATATACATTTATTTTGGTCTCGTCACTCCAAATTGCAGTGTGCCACAACGTGCGAAGCATGTCAAGGTTTTGTTGGGCATAATCAGGGCTTTTTTGTGGCACTGCCAGAGTAAACTCTTCTTTCTGGCAACTAAACCATGCAGCTCATGTCTGTTCAATTATTGTCATGTTGTCCTCAAAACAACCACACCATCTTTTTCCAGAGCAGCCTGTATTTCTCTTTAGGTTATCTGTGGGGTTTTCGTTACATCCCAAACAATTCTTCTGGCAGTTTTGGCTGAAATCTTTCTTGGTCTACCTGACCGTGGCTTGGTATCAAGAGATACCAGAATTGTCAACTTCTTAATAAGTGATTGAAAGTACTGACTGGCATTTGCAAGGCTTTGGATATCTTTTAATATCCTTTTCGATCTTTATTAAGTTCCATTTCCTTGTTACGCAGCCTGCTCCCCATGGCTTCGTATCTTTCCTGCTCAGTGCATCCACGTGAGAGCAAACAAACTCATTGACTATTTACATATATTACATTCTTGGATGTTTATCTATTTTTCTGAAAACTAGTTTTTTGTGTCTATAATTCACAAAATAAAAAAGTTGTATCTCCAAAAATGCATATTTGGTTGGAGTTATAATGTTCTATCTGTGATCCAATCAAGTGTCAATGAATACGGGGAGACCAATCAAAATCCATCTTTTAACCATGTATGTTTAGCTGTGCTAGTTTGTGTGTTAGCTAGTTGATTTGGGATAGTTTCAAAATACTATTAGAAACCTAACATTGAATTACTCTATTTATGATTTGTTAAAAAGAGATAACAGTAGTGAAGCGTAAGGTGAAGCATATTCGTTAGCTATATTGCGGTTTGTTAATAGTATGCAAAGTTGCTGGCTAAAGTAAATAGCTAACCTACTGGCTTGCAAGCTAACCTCCTTTAGTTACCTGGTCCTAACTCGCTAGCGAATGTACATAGTTCAGTTAGCTACGGTGAGTATAGCTAGCCTACTATCTGCCCATCAAGTTGCTAAGTGTCAAGTTAACGTTAGCAAGCTAAGTAAACTTTTAATCGCCTTAGCTATCCACCTAGCCACTAGATGTGCAGCTAGCTGGCTTAGTAACTAGGTCATAATATTGTCAGCTCACTAGCGATTTAAGTAGCTAACAAATCTAGATACTTTTTAGAGCTTTTATGTGTTCGGGAGTACAGTCATAGCCATGTATCAATTACGGACAGCCATAAAAAGCACTTAATTGACTTCCTATATTAGCTAACTGCTTGTTGAAATTGTGACTATGTAATGGATCACAGAGAAGGTTCATATTATGATCAAGAAGCAAGGACACCCAGCAGGAGATAACAACGAAGATACCAGTAATGAGAAAGAAAGTAAAAGAGACACAAATAGTGGCAAAGAGTAAGCAGAGACAGAAAGGGGTGGGGGTATGTTCAGTAAATAATAGTAATATTTTGTGTGGTTGCACAAAAAAAGATATATCACAATAACAGAATACTGACAATACAAAATATTATGAGAATAAATAATATTGTTATGGTCAGCTGTGTTGTTGTATTGTTTTATGACCCTAACAATAGGGACAGTGGCAGGAGAAACACAGATATATTTTCTGTAATTCAAATGAACCACACAGACTTCCAAGACATTTATTCTTGTTACACAAATGATCAATTCAGCAAGTGCCTTTTGCTGCTGTGGCCCAGATTGGGTTTGGTCAGTGTCTGTACAGTATACTAAGGGCTATGGGAAGCCTCCTGTAGATGTGGACATCAGGGACTTAAATGTAAATCTGAGGTCAGACTCTGTCTTTCCAAATGCAAATATATGAAAAAAACGCCCAAGAAGATTGACCTCAGGTCAATGTTTAAGCACATGCATGCTAAAATTAGTGTTTCAAACTTGATAGTATTGCCTAACTGCATATGAATTGACATGTTGAATATAAATGTTTTAATAATTTAAATATAATACAGTGGGGCAAAAACCTATTTAGTCAGACACCAATTTTGCAAGTTCTCACACTTAAAAAGATGAGAGAGGCCTGTAATTTTCATCATAGGCACACTTCAACTATGAGAGACATAATGAGAAACAAAATCCAGAAAATCACATTGTAGGATATTTTATGAATTTATTGATAAATTATCGTGGAAAAATAAGTATTTTGTCACAAACAAAAGTTCATCTCAATACTTTTGTTATATACCCTTTGTGGCAATGACAGAGGTCAAACATTTTATGTAAGTGTTCACAAGGTTTTTACACACTGTTGCTGGTATTTTGGCCCATTCCTCAAAGCAGATCTCCTCTAGAGCAGTGATGCTTTGGGGCTGTCGCTGGGCAACACAGACTTTCAACTCCCTCCAAAGATTTTCTATGGGGTTGAGATCTGGTGACTGGCTAGGCCACTCCAGGACCTTGAAATGCTTCTTACGAAACCACTCCTTCGTTGCCCGGGCTGTGTGTTTGGGATCATTGTCATGCTGAAAGACCCAGCCATGTTTCATCTTCAATGCCCTTCCTGATGGAAGGAGGTTTACACTCAAAATTTCACGATACATGGCCCCATTCATTCTTTCCTTTACACGGATCAGTCGTCCAGGTTCCATTGCAGAAACAGCCCCAAAGCAAGTTGTTTCCACCCCGATGCTTCACAGTAGGTATGGTGTTCTTTGGATGCAACTCAGTTCTATTTTGGTTTCATCTGACCGTATAACATTCTCCCAATCCTCTTCTGGATCATCCAAATGCTCTCTAGCAAACCTCAGACGGGCCTGGACATGTACTGGCATAAGCAAGGGGACACATCTGGCACTACAGGATTTGAGTCCCTGGCGGCGTAGTGTGTTAATGATGGTAGCCTTTGTTACTTTGGTCCCAGCTCTCTGCAGGTCATTCACTAGGTCCCCCGTGTGGTTCTGGGATCATTTTTACCCCACGGGGTGAGATCTTGCGTGGAGCCCCGGATCAAGGGAGATTATCAGTGGTCTTGTATGTCTTCCATTTTCTTATAATTGCTCCCACAGTTGATTTCTTCACACCAAGCGGCTTACCTATTGCAGATTCAGTCTTCCCAGCCTAGTGCAGGTCTACAAATTTGTTTCTGGTGTACTTTGACAGCTCTTGGCCATAATGGAGTTTGGAGTGTGATTGAGGTTGTGGACAGGTGTCTTTTATACTGATAACAAGTTCAAACAGGTGCCATTAATACAGGTAATGAGTGGAGGACAGAGGAGCCTCTTAAAGAATAAGTTACAGGTCTGTGAGAGCCAGAAATCTTGCTTGTTTGTAGGTGACCAAATACTTTTTTTGCTGAGGAATTTACCAATAAATTGATAAAAAATCCTAAATGTGATTCTTTGGATTTTTTTAAGTGTACCTATGATTCAAATTGCATGTCTCTCTCATCTCTTTAAGTGGGAGAACATGCACAATTGGTGTCTGACTAAATGCTTTTTTGCTCCACTGTATGTTATTTCTAAATATTATCAATGTATACATTTTTCACATGTAGTGTATGTGTTGGAACAATGTCTTGGTGTTAAGGTATTCAGTTTGCAATATGGCTATGTTATCCCTCGAAACTAAAGGTTTTATATAGTGATGGTGAGATGGAACTTTATAATTCCAAACTGGATCAGAGCTCTCAGAGTTATAAGGTTCCATCTGCATTAGAACTATTAAAAAAAAACATTTCCAATTGTTCAAGGATTTTCATATGACGTTCCCTAAGTACAACTAGGGCGATTGCCTTGTTAAGCTATAAAAAATAAATATACTATGTAAAACCATTGCTAACTGGGATATGAATTATTTGATGCACAATATCTCTGAATCATATTGAATGCATATGGAACCTTAAGCCCACAATTATTTGCAATTTAAAAAGCCACAGTGGGGCAGTTCACCTGTATGTCACCATGTGTGTCTGTAACAAGGTAAAACATTCAAGTGTATGTAAACTTCTGATCAGGGCCATTTGGGTGATTTCTGTTATTATTATGATTTAAAACGGAACCAAACAACTACATGATAAAAAGAATGGCTTCATATGATCACTATCCTCAAAATAACTACATCTTTTCTAAATCAATGCCAAAATTTCACAATTTCTGCCAGAGTAAGCAAACGTATAAGCACAACTGTATATAATCCGAAAACATATGGTTAATAAATACATGTTATGGTAAATGACCATATGTTGGAAGTCCTCTGTGAAGGTTAGCAACTCCTTTCGTCACAGGCCTAACATTCAAATGACATGTGTTTCTGGGTCAACAGAGACTGGTCAGAAACCCAGAACTAAAGGATTCCCACAATAGCATATATTCCTGGGACCACCCAGATATTCAGAAACCCAAAACTCAGGAATGTAAATTTTGTCACTTGGACTTACTTTCAGTGGGGAGAACAAGTATTTGATATACTGCTGATTTTGCAGGTTTTCCTACTTACAAAGCATTTCATGGATTAAAATCCTGCAGCGCACGCAAGGTCCCCATGCTCAAGCCAGCGCATGTTCAGGCCTGTTTGAAGTTTGCCAATGATCCTCTGGATAATCCAGGGGAAGAATGGGAGATGGTCAAGTGGTCTGATGAGACAAAAATAGAGCTTTTTGTCGAAACTCCACTCGCCGTGTTTAGAGGAAGAAGAAGGATGAGTACAACCCAAGAACACCATCCCAACGGGGAAGCATGGAGGTGGAAACATTCTTTGGGGATGCTTTTCTGCAAAGGGGACATGACCACTGCACGGTATTGAGGGGAGGATGGATGGGGCCATGTATCGCGAGATCTTGGACAACAACCTTCTTCCCTCAGTATGAACATTGAAGATGGGTCGTGGCTGGGTTTTCCAGCATGACAACGACCTGAAACACACAGCCAGGGCAACTAAGGAGTGGCTCCGTAAGAAGCATCTCAAGGTCCTGGAGTGGCCTACCCAGTCTCCAGACCTGAACCCAATAGAAAATCTTTGGAGGGAGCTGAAAGTCCATATTGCCCAGCGACAGCCCCGAAACCTGAGGGATCTGGACAAGGTCTGTATGGAGGAGTGGGCCAAAATCCCTGCTGCAGTGTGTGCAAACCTGGTCAAGAACTACAGGAAACGTATGATATCTATAATTGCAAACAAGGGTTTCTGTACCAAATATTAAGTTCTGCTTTTCTGATGTATCAAATATGTATGTCATGCAATAAAATGCAAACTAATTATTAAAAGTTCATACAATGTGATTTTCTCGATTTTTGTTTTAGATTCCGTCTCACAGTTGAAGTGTACCTATGATAAAAATTACAGACCCCTACATGCTTTATAAGTAGGAAAACCTGCCAAATCAGCAGTGTATCAAATACTTGTTCTCCCCACTGTATGTGGGTGTCATTATCAATAGCCCTAAGAGTGTGAATATGAAGGAGGAATGCAATTGTTATCTATATTCCAAAGAAATACAATTTATTCCAATCTAATAATAAAGGTACAACACAAAATATTGTTACGTACCAACAAGATTCAACATCCTCCCAACTAGTCTAAAATATACTAAGTATACCTTATACACTATAGTTCAAATTTAAGCAAGGAGCTTCTGTTAATGTTAGGCTCCTAAATATGACTAGAACATACAGTGGATATAAAAATCTGCACACCCCTATTAAAATGCCAGGTTTTAGTGATGTAAAAGCAGACAAAGATAAATCATGTCAGAACTTTTCCACTTTTAATGTGACCTATAATGTCAACTATTCATTTGAAAAACAAACAGAAATCTTTGAGGGTGTCACGTCCCCACCTCCGTAATTCCGCGGAGGCGGGTCCTCGCCTCCCTGGGCTGAGATCACCGCACCTGTTCACCATCTTCCACTCCCACACCTGTTCCTAATCAACCATCCCACACCTGTTTCCACTTGCCTCCTTACCAACAGTATTTCTATATAACCTTGACATCTCTTCCCTGCTGGATCATTGGTCTAGGGTGTGTAGACTTTTTATATCCACTGTGGTGTGTTGGGAGGTCTCTTTAACGATGACAAACTCCTAAATATGACTACAAATCAACATGTTGGGAGGTCTCTTTAACAATAACAAAGTAAAATAAATGTTTTGACATCGAAAACACTCCCCCAAATAGTCAACATTAGTTTTCCTTGGCAAACACAATGAGCACAATGTTTAAGTGGGAAGGTCCCTGTCCAATGCAAAATTATCATTTGGATGTGGCGTTGCCGCCAGTTGTTGTCAGAGGTGTAACAAGAACAATCATTTTCACAATGTTCTTGTAAAGTTTGATCCATTACCCGAACATTTCAATAGGGCATATCAGACAATTCTGCCCTTTATGGGGAACAAGGGAAATCTAAACACTACATATTATTGCCCACAATATTATGCATTTAGTTACATAAATGTTTACTCCGAATTTCACGTCTCTCCAGGTGCGCTAAGGAGGATGGGGTTGATGGCACCACACCTGGTGTTCCAGGTTTTTAGAGAAGCAAATGTTATACAGGACCCCTGAATAACATCAACAAGGGACTTCGTAGGGCCAGATGCTCCTCTTCATCGAATTCCACTCTTCCTCAACTATATATTACACTATAGACCCACACATTTATTGGCACCTTCTCCCCCTTATCCGGTCTGGACACGATCACAGCTTATTTGTTGCCTTTCCCATCCATTTCTCAGTTTTATAAGTAGATTTCTGCAAATTTCCCCATTGGGCACAGAAAAAACTAAAGCGAAATTTTATAGCCACTTTCAAGTATACACATCTTGGCAACTGCATATGTTGTTTATTGGTGGAGCCATACCATACAGTGCAATGCACACTGAGATTGGAATATGCAACTGTAAATGAATTGTGTGCACAACTGTGTGAAATACAATGTGTGTACATGGCAGCGTGCGTGTTTGTATGGCATGTACCTGTGAAGAGCGTTCCAGACTCGTTGTGCGTCTTGTGCGTAGTAGCAATGTGGGAGTGTGTGTAGCCCTCTGTCTTCCAGGTCGCTAGGGACACACAGGTTGCGATATTGTAGACGCTCTGTAGCTCGAGACAACAGCACAGGCAACGCCTTCAGACCAGATCCTACAGCCTAACACAAAACACACACGAACAGATATAGAGTGGGTAACACATAGCAGATTGTACTTCTATTTCCTTTGTGTATGGATGTGTCATAAAACATAGCAGCAGACATCTTTAAACACACAATCACCTTGTCAAACACTCCATTGGCAGCCAGTAGAGAGGATCTGGCCTGGATGTTGATTTGTAGTGTGGACCGGATGTGAGGCATCAACAACTAGAAACAAATACATTTTAAAAATCAGTCTACTGATACCTAAATAGTACTTGACGTCATATATTGAATAGTGGTGTACTTTCCAAGTTACCTGAAATTGTTGTGTTTATATTTATTTATGATTGAAATGTTAGACTATTTACCTGGTGTAGAGGGTGTACATCTGGCAGCTGCCTGAGGGTGGCGGTGCAGCTCACCTCCCCTAGCAGGTGGGTTCTGAGGAAATGGGAGGAGAGCTGGTGGCACTGGAAGTCTGAGCATCGCACCCAGATCTTAGCCAACAGCCAATCAGGGCTGGGGTCAGAGGGCAAGAACACTGGGTTCTGAGGACCAGGGGTCTGCTGAAGCTGAGATTGTAATAAGTGGTATGAACCTTTAAGTAGTACTAGTAGGATGTAATATTAGTAATAATGTGCTCATGTTGACAGTGGTCCTCTCAGATCATGATTTGTTTGATTATAATGTATTACGGAATTGTGTAGATTACCAGGTGATGATGTTGATTATATTTTTAATAGAAATTATTACTGTGCCTTTATTTAAAAGCGATAGTTAGACCTATATTCTTATTTGGGAGGCCTTTAGAGTCATTTTGCACAACAAACCATTATAAACCTCTGTCCAAGCCTTTAATTAGCATTATTACCATTATCCAAATTCATTCATTGAAACTGTGCGTTCTGAGCAACAAAAGCTGCATTGCAAGTGGAAACTTATGCAAAAAACACTTAAAACTTAATTCAGCAGTCTGTTGCGCTAGCATCGACTGTATTGACCGCTTCCTGACAAAACAGCTGGTGGAATTTGGTGACTTCAAACTAGCACTATGAAAACTATTTTCTGTAGCCACTGCACATTGGCTCTGTATTCAGCAATAATGTCACTGGTTGCTGGTGAATGCTTGGCAGTTGTACGTGGTTGTTTTGGGTAATAAAGTTAAGTCCAAACCTGAAAAAACGTGGATAACTATAAATATAAATATAGGGAGTATTAGTTCAGTTGAAGATAATACACAGCTCAAAAAAAGTATATAGAACTCATAATCATCACAGTATAACAACAAGTCAATTACATTTCAGGGATATCAATCTCTCCAATTAGGAAAAATAAGCGATTGTGAATCATTGTCACCTGTTTTGGTGCAAATGGATGTGACAAAACAGGTGACCTGGGGTGTCACGAGTCGAGGTATCAGGACGCAGACACAGAGGCTCAGGAACAGACTTACTCTTAATAGTATGACTTAGTAACATAATACAGTGCAATTGACAAATGACATCCATACATTGACAGTCAACAATCACTAAGGCAAGAGCAAGTTGAATAGATATTTAACAAGGGGTTAACAAGACACAGTGGAAACCAATTACAATGACAAAAACTAGAACTAAAACACACAGAACATAGAAACGGAACGACCGGTACGACACAGGCCATGGCCGGCCATTTCATGGAGAGGCAACAGCAAGACAACCCAGAAAAAGGGAATGGTTTGCAAGTTGCAGAGGTAGTCCAGCTCCTCCAGGATGGCACATCCATATGTGCTGTCGCAAGAAGGTTTGCTGTGTCTCCCAGTAGTCTCAAGAGCATGGGAGAGATACCAGGAGATGGGCTGTTACACGAGGTGAGCTGGACTAGGCCTGGACAAGGGTATCAACCCAGCAGCAGGATCAGTATCTGCTCCTTTGTACGAGGAGGAACAGGAGGAGCACTGCCAGAGCCCAACAAAATGACCTTTTGTGCATTTTTCTGACCATGTTTCTGACTCCATGAGGGTGGCTTGAGGGCCCAACATCATCTAGTGGGACCTGTCCTCACATCCCAGCACTATGCAACTCAATTGGCATTTGCCAGAGAAAACCAGAATCGCCACTGACGCACTGATCTCTTCACAGATGAGAGCAAGATCACACTGAGCACTTGACAGACGTGAAAGAGTCTGTAGACGCTATGGTGAACATTATGACGCCTGCAACATCATCCTGCATGGCAGTGGGTTTGTGATGGTCTGGGGAGGCATATACTTAGAGGGTCGCACAGACCACCACGTGCTAGCCAACGGTACACTGACAGCTGTTTGGTACTGGGATGAAATCCCCAGACCTTGACCCATTGTCAGACCACTGCTGGTGCAGTGGGCCCTGATTCCTCCTGGTGCAGGACAATGCCTGGCCTCATGTAGCCAGAGTGTAGGCAGTCCCTGGATGATGAATGCATTGATGCCATCAACTGGCCTTCACTTTATCCATACCTGATTCAACTGAACCTCTGGGATGTTATGTATCAG
Source organism: Esox niger (assembly GCA_016801105.1). NCBI lineage: Eukaryota > Metazoa > Chordata > Actinopteri > Esociformes > Esocidae > Esox > Esox niger. Next base: position 37,673 of record JACXGJ010004656.1, read on the forward strand.
TGCATCCGATATTGCCAAGTAGCACCACAGACTGTTTACAGACTGATGCACTGATCCAGATTTTGGAGGAGATCCCCCAGGACATGTTTCCCATTGACCGTTTTGTTTTCAACAGATTTAGAGTAAAGATTTTCATCTTTCATATATTTAGTTAATCAAGACCCAATGTGTGATTTCAGTGTTCCCTTCATTTTATTGTGCTATTTATAGCGAAAATTAAAACATTATTCTGGGAAAACAACATTGCCAGGTTCTTTGAAATTAACACCAACACTTGGTCTGAGTTTCAATTGTTTTTGAGTAGGTTTTCCACTTGCAATGCAGCTTTTGTTGATCAGGGTGCACAGTTTAAATTCATGAATTTGGACAATGCTAATAATGCTAATTAAATTTTTTGTTGTGATAAAAGTACTCCACGTACCTTCAACAAAACAAGGTACCTAATAGCTTTCCCAAATATGAATATGTGTCAAACTATTCTTTTTTAGACCAATGATATAACACATACCCAGTACAAAATAAGCTTGTCAAATATATTTCAACCAACTGTAATTCTCTCAACCTCCATTCTAAAAATACAGATGTGCTCTGCAAAAACATATTTGAATGAATTCTGCTCAGTTGTTCCATTTGCTTTGTGTTTGGATTGGGACACCAGCAAGTGTTGGTAAGCTGTACTGCTTTACTGTGCTTGAAAAAGTGAGTGAAGGGATTTCTTAACTGGTTTGGCATGTTTTGGACTATCTTTGGATGAGGGCATAGGGTCTACTCATACCACTGATCTACACTGCGGTTATCTATAAGCAAGGCCTCTAGGGTCTGTCAGTTTTGTCTAGTGTAATTTTGTCTTATCTGGTAACTTGTCGGATCTGAGCTGTGCATTTTCTGTTTTCTCTGGTGTCCTGTTGGATCTTAAGATCTGAGTCTGAGGACTATGCCTCAGGACTACCTAGACTGACAACTTCTAGTTCTCACTGTTCACCTGATCTAGTTTCTGCCTGACAACTTTTGCAGTCACTGTCGAAATGCCCAGTCCAAAGACTGCCTTGCTCAGGAGTCTACCAGTCCTGCTGTTACTGGCTATCTATATATTTCAAAGCACTTATCATCTGGTCAACTTTAAACAACTTGATGAACGTGTTCTTAATTGACATGCCGGATAAAAAAGGCAAAGAAAAATAATGAGATCACTAGTTAACAGCCTCAAAAATCGTGAAATAACTGCACCTCAAACTGCAGCCCAAATAAATAGATACATTTTACAGACATATCTCAACATAAACTGTTCAGAGGAGACCGCATGAATCAGGCCTTCATGGTCAAATTGCTGCAAGGAAACTACTGGTGAAGAACACCAGTGATAAGATTGGGCCATGATTGGGCCAAGAAAAGCAAGAAAAGGAAATTAGACTGGTAGAAATCTGTCATTGGATCTAATGAGTCCAAATTTGAGATTTTTGGTTCCAACCGTCATGCCTTTATGAGATGCAGAGTGGGAGAACAGATGTTCTCTACATGTCTTTCCCACCGTGAAGCATGGTAGGAGCAGGAGTTGTGGTTGTGTAGAGGTGATTTGCTGGTGACACTGATGTGGCATATGTGGGAACTCCTACAATCTCATGAAGCTGGTTGAGAGAATGCAAAGCTGGGTAACACTAATTGAAGGGGTGTGCATAAGAGTGACATGACATTGTCATGATACTGTCATAACCATGACATGACACAAAGGAATCATTATGAATGTTTATGAATGTTGTCATTAGGTGTCATTCGGTCACTTATACCATTTTTTTATGCATGTTTGACATTGTTTGGGATGTCTTTGTTATGACAACTTTCCATTAACTGAGACAACCTGTAAGTATCTTTTTAATGACATCTTGACAGTTATAAACATGGGTCTAATTATCAAACTTGAAGAAACTATTAAGCCAACTAACTATTTAGGCAGCATTCTGTCTGCCATAAAATAAACTTTGCTGACCCTGAGACTGGTGCTCATACTCAGCATAATGAGCATGCAAGGAAATATAGAGTCATAGATGTAATTGCACTCCTGAGTCAATGAAGATTCACCTCAAAACGATGCCACTGGTTAGCCATACAACATTTTAATGGTGTCTTGTAGAGACTTTTCCATGATGTGAATTATTTAAAATATTTTAATTAAGTTTTTTGCAGGAACACACAGTTTGTTCTGTCATTTTGTTAATATTAATGTAGGACATCTATTCATGTAACTAATGGTTTGCATGATCAACAGGCTAAATAATATACAATTCCAAAAACGGTTTTGAGTGAGGAACAGAAGGGTTAAAATTAAGAGAGCACCGCAAATCCTCCCTCAAAACCTTCCTTATCAACTTTTTTGGAAAGGAGAGGAAAAAGGTGCTATGGTCCCTTATTTTTTCCAGAGCTGTATATTATTCAAGAGATAATATACATAATCCAATTTGTTTATATGATTACAGAGCAGTAACCATTATTAATAAGGTAGACTGGCTACTTGCGTCTTCAAATATGTGTGACGCACACAAAATGTGTCGTCTCATTTAGAGGTGATACTTTACTTTGAAGGATGCTTTTATATTGAAAGACACTACGGTTGGGCTATAGGGGTCAGTTTGACATGGTCGTGTTGCGTTGGGACTGAAAACAATCGGAATACCTGCGCGTTCATGTCTTTCTCATCATTTATCCTGGTATCCAGGTCGTTAAAGTACAAATGTACACTAGGGTGTACATTTTTACAAACTCATTTCCCTGTATCATATTTGGATGAGCTGTCATCAAAGATTAGATAAAATCTTAGTTTCAAGGTGATTTGATAACAAAACTCCCGCACAAAATTATTTTAAAAATATTATTTATGAGTTTTTTGCCTTTTTTGAATTCCCTGTAAGCAGATATAAAATTGAACACAAGCTTTAGAGTCACATATATACAAAATTATATAGGGTTGATACCAAATTAAGCTTATTTAAACTAAAGTACCCGCTTTGAATGGTTAAACACCTCGCTTATATAGCATTACCTATAAAAAATCTTAAAATGGTTTGTGCGTGACCTTTTTCAATATTTCAATGGAATATACCTCATTTCAATCATTTATATGCAAAAGTTCATCCATTTGTGCTACAGGAAATATTTTTTCTGAACAAAATTGAAAAAGTCATTACCCTAAATTTTACACTGGACATTCCGATACAGTTTGATAACTTGACTGTTAAAGTGTATGTAGAGGGTTTGGAAAAGCATAGTCATTTTATAACTAGGACATTGACAGAAAACCCATGTCGAATATAAAATGCCTTGACTGTGGTGAATTGCTTTGAAAAAAACTAATTTGTTACTGTATTGTTCTGAATAGTTTTTTGATAACAACACTCCTGACAATATCCCTAGGATTAATATAATTGCATTTTGTTACTGTATTGTTTAGGTACTTTGCAATCGTTGCACTGTAAGTGTTAGCGATTAGCTAGTTCCTTGTTCCTAGTTGTCAGGTGGCATCAGTTGGTAATTTACTGGTTCCAGTTAGCTGTATGCTAGCTCCAGTCAAGTGTTTGTTAGCGCCGGTTAGCACATTGCTAACTTGCTCAACCATGTTCAATTTGTGATAAGATTTAGGTAATTTGTTATTTGTAACTATCACTATCAATTCTACATTATAAATGTTTTCAATGGGATTATATTATGAATAGTTTATATAACTTCGGCTATTGTTCCTGGAAACAACTAGGTTCTTGCAAAAAACAACACACGTTTATGTCCTGTGTCAACAACAATGTCCATTTGTAAACCATTAATAAAGTACGGGTTATTATTTTGTTGTGCAAAAATAATTTCTGTCTCGGTCCCAGCCTGCTGGGGCCGTTCCGTTCTGTGTTTTCTGTGATTTGTCATGTCCTTGTTTGGTCTTTCCTGTTCTTGTTTCAGTTGATCAGTTTATTTCTTTCACTTGTGTTTTGCCCCACCTGTTTTTGTTCTCCTTATTAGTCAGTGTATTTAGTTCAGCCAGTTCCTCCCTGTCTATGTTCGGTCATTGTTACATGTTCATGTTGCGGTTCTGATATTTGTTTGTTTTTTTGTTTCTTTCTTTCTTTCTTTGTGGTCCATGTTAGCTGTTCTGCGCTTCCGTGCCAATTTCTTTCAATAACTTAAATCTCTTGCTTTTGTTAAGGTATTTAAAATAATTTGACAGACTTAAATACATCTTTGACAGCATTTGACAAACTTAATGACAAGTCCTAATTGTACCACTGTACTTGAAGTTAAGAAAGATATTCATGACACTGTTATAAAAGCATTTGATATTGTTTTAACACTTCATGACATCTTTATAACAAATCCAAATTTTACCACTCTATTTGAGGTCAAATAAATTATTCATGAGACAATTATAATCTCCTGACAGCCAATGTCAAAACCATCCACATATGACTGTTGTATTTAATGCCAACACATAAAGCTAAATAGCTTCTTCAAGTGTGATAATCAGGACTGCTATGACAGGTTAGGTTTCAGACTAACTACTGGAAACCACCCATGTCCTGGGCTATCGTAAACTTCCAGCGCAAACAGTGTCTGCACAGGGTGCGCGTCATCATCAGGGACACTTCACATCCATTCCAAACTGTTTGACCTCATTCCATCAGACAGGTCTCATCAATCCTGCACTAACAGGCTCAGGAACACTTTCTTTCCATCTGTTGTAACCCTGCTGAACTCTGTGACCCATCACTAACCATATCCACCCTTTATCCTATCTGAGGTTTTCAGTTCTAACAGGTACATATCTACCTCGGGAACCTCATTGCTGCTGTTCCTGCATTTCAGTTGCACATGCACACGCCTTCAATTTCATTCTACTGTACTTGTTCAATTACAATAAAGTTTAATGTAATCTAATGTTGTCATGGTTAATGTCAAGTTATCATAACAAAGACATTGACAGGTTATCTCAGTTAATGTTAAATTGTCATAACAAAGACATTGACTGGTTATGTTGACTTAGGTAATGTCAAATTGATATAACAAAGACAACTCAAACAATGTCAACCTTGCATAAAAAATTACATAGTTGACTGAATTACACCTAATGACAACATTCATTAAGATTCATAATGAGTCATGTCATGGTTATGACAGTATCATGACAATGTCATGTCACTCTTATTCACACCCCTTCAAATAGTGTTACTGAACTTTCTTCTGAAACTCGTCATTCTATTCTTGTTCAGAGAAATGATGTCTATTCCATGCAAGGTATAGCCAAAAAACTGAAGATCTCGAAGATTTCGAAGTGACCCCAATATTTCGGTAGTTTAACTTCAAAAATGGGAACAGGGCTCCCATCAGGCTGTACTTTTTACAGAGACACATACAATTTTTCAACCTGGCTATGCTGCAGTGTTGTGGCTGATAGAAAAAATGTTTGCTCTATTGAACACGGTCAACCACTAATTCAATTGAATAAAATATTATGCTATAAAACATGACAAACCATTAACTGTAAGCATCTTTCGTTAAGAGTGTCTGCTAAATTACTAAAATATGAAACCTTTCTAGTGAACTCTTATAACCTCTCCCAGGCACAGCTAGAAGAGGACTGGACATACCCAGAGCCTTTCTTCTCCATATGTTCATTCCTTGGTTCCCTACAGAGGTTCCTACAGTTTTTACTAGCCATTGTGCTTCAACATATTATTGCTTGTTTGGTGTCTATGTAAGGGCTATGTGTAAAAAGGGTTTATTAAATAGAATTTCTAAAATATATTTTTGTAAAATGGAGAAAGCCAGAATGGCACTGCAATTTCTGTCACCATAATATTACAGAAACCAAGATGACACTCTTAATCTCTAGTGGTTAGACCAGACCTGGGCATTGTAAGGCCCGCGGGCCGCATGCGGCCCGATTGAGGATCCTGTGCGGCCCGCGAGGTAAAAGTCAGACCACACTATTTGCAGACCTGGGCATTGTACGCCCCGCGCCACATACTACGTCTAAGGTTAATTGGAAATTTCAAAATAAACATATTTTCTAATTTCACCTCGTGAATGGACTAAAGCTGCTTTGCTTTTATTTTGAAGTTTTTATTTACGTACATAATGACGCATCAGGACGCATGCATGATTGGATCGTTGTCACAAGCAGGTCACCACACTACTTTAGCCCTGAAAAATGTCTGCTCGTGCTAAAA